>JAATLQ010031575.1:18318-55263 GCA_013421005.1 Heliconius erato x Heliconius himera
GCGGCGCGGCGGCGCGCGCTCCCAGCGCCACACCGGCGTGAAGTCGCTGCCGCACTGCGCGCACACGCACGGCACCGTCGAGCGCGGCATGCTGCCGATACATACATCGTCAATGCCCACTTGTACTTATTATAAACAAGTTGAAGTGGGAATTACAACTATATTTTCTTTTTTTTTGCAATAAAATGTAACCTTAAATTAACATTAAAAATATATATATAAAATATATACAAACCGATCTTCATTAGTAAGGTAATCCACAACATGTTCAAGTCCCACTAAATACACAAAATCTGTGTTGGATGGAGAGGGTATGAAGTTCATTTCCGGCGGTGGGGGTTTAGGTGGCGGGATCTATAAAAATAATACAAATTAATTACACAGTATGTAATTGTATATATTTTTTAGCTTCACGCTTAGCTTCACGCTGTATCCTACATATAAAGTAAGCAGTGTCTAAAGGACTGTCTTAGTAGGCCCCCCCTAGTAAGACACTCCATTACCCACACTCCACTCAATTTTCGAGACATTCCGTGTTAAGTGGCAGTGAAGTTTATTGTCTTACTTTGTCTTACAAGAGCAAGGAAATAAAAATAATTCATTCTCCCGAGTGGGAATCGAATCTACAAGCGTCGCATTTACAGTCAGACGCTATGCCAATGCGCCACGATGACAGCCCCAATGCATAATGATCATTTCATTGTAAAGTAATGATCAATATATTATTTGATAATTATTGTGTTTTCTTATCAGTGTATTTTCTCTTATTTAAGAACTAACACACCCGCGCAGTTTCGACGGCTTGAACTATAGAAATATTTACTTGAGTCTATTTAAGTAAAAAAAAATTAGAATGTTTATCTTATACTTTTTTGCACTAAATAAACCGTTATTTAAATCATCTGGGATTTTACTTCATTTTGCTCTTCAATCTTATCTATCTAAGTAAGCGTGGAATCCCGATCCTACGGGAATTTCGGGATAAAAAAGCCTTTAATTTGTTCAACAAAGGGAAAAGGGAGGCTTCCCTTTTCCCTTTGTTGTCGTGTAAATAACTATGTTAACTTACTTAGAGAAACATAGTTATTTTGAAATCACAGATATACTTCATTTTATTTTTATTTAAATACAAATCTATAGAAAACGTAGTAGTGGCAAATATACTCAGTTCTTTGCTTTCTGTCAGATTTAAAAACTATAAACAATGTTATGTTGCCAGAGAGAGGATAGAACCCACAACCATCGCAGTATCGCACTGCGCCACAATGTTCTTTAATTTAATTCATTAATTATGCAATAATGGAAAAATAAAATAAGCTATATAGTACCTGTAGCAGAGTTTTCTCGAGTTGTTTCCGTAAAGCAAGCTTAGCAGCGGCTTGACGCTGGGCGGGCGTCTGTGTGTCATCTGAACTACGGGAACTTGCCTGTACAAATTGTTACATTACTATAATTTGTTAATATACATATATATTTTTACTTCACGCTGAATCCCGCACATAGGAGGCTAGGCAAATGGAACCTAGAAGTGTTAAGTCACTCCGTTCCCCATTTTTCTCCGAATTCTGTAGGCATTGCGTGTTGAGTGGTGGAACTCGACCCCTTTACCTCGTCACCAGACCAAAAGAAATGAAAATATGAAATATTTCACTTGCTCGCATGGGAATCGAACCCACACAGGACATGACTGGCTTCAAATTACTATATAGTTTGTTTATATTATTTTATTTAATACTGTTTTGTGGATTTGAATTTTGTATCAGATGTGTTGCATGGCATACACCCAGTGGCAAATATACATAGCAAATAGGAGTCTTCCAAAAGATCTTGTTTTACGTCTTCCCTTTATACATTTCAAGACGCAAGTTAATTTTGTTTAAACAATGAATATTTTTTTATATATACAATTTATATAATTTGTATTGTACAAAAAGATTTTTTATTTTTCTAAAAAATTAAGTTTTCTTTTTAATAATTTATGAGATATAATAATATACACATTTAATCAATACGAAATGGTATTTGCTTTAAAGTTGTGTTTTTTTTTTTCTAAAAATACTATCGCAAACTTTTCTGAATGTTGTATTTATTTTTCCATTTGTTTAATTTTAATGCTACTTATTTTTATTATTATAAAAACATCAATTTATATACAAATTTTAAAATGTTAAAATTGTTTCAATTTAATACTAATTATGATAAATAAAAAAAGGAAGTCGACATCACATTCCCATACTCACTGCGTCGCTCGTACTACTCGTGACTGACGAATTATCCTGAGCCGGCTTGCAAAATAATATATTATGTTATTTTTTTTTATTTATATTGCATGTTCAAGGCATGGACGGTCTACAAGAAATGCGGGTTCAAATCCCACTACGTTCAAATTTTTATATATTTTCTAAATAAGTTTTTTTTTATTAAGTGTGAAATAACACTTCAAAAAAATGTTAAAAATTGCAAATTATTTACCTTAGGTGTAGAATGGTTAGCGGGCGGCGGTGCAGGAGTAATGGTGACGGACGGTGTGATACTAGCACCGCCGCTCGATGACGACTGCAAATATTTATATTTATATTGTCATTAATTCCACATTATTAATTATTATAGATCAACATCTATGTAGAGTATTGCAACTCAATACTGTATTTTGTCCTAGCAGTGCCAGGAAATGAAAATGATTTATTCCTCTGAACAAGGATTGATCTCAAATTCTCTCTTACATCCATCTGTATTAACTAATGTATAGCTAGCTTCACGCTGTATTCTGCACACAACAGTGTAGGCAAAGGAAACCTAATGTTAAGACAACCGTCCGTTTCCTTCTTTTCGCCACGCTTTGCCTCGACACCAGAGAGAATTGAAAATATAAATATTTCCTTTCCTCGAGTGGGGATCGAACCCACGATTTTACAGTGACACTTTATGCCCCTGCGCTACGACTGGCCTAGCCCCACAAGTAGCAGGGTAGGATGAGGGACTCCAGTGTTAAGGATCTCCATTTACATGAAGTGAACTTCTTTTGTAGAATATATATACAAATTTAATACACAGTAGAAAGAGTTGAATATGAAGTCTTATTTTATTAACATCGTCGCAACGCCATAGCCCACAATACATTTTGTATAGGTACATTTAATTAGATAAATAATATAAGGCAACTTAACACAAAAATTGATTCCTCTTTAAAAAAAATCTAAAATGATTATCATATTTCATAATTTGTATACTGATTAAATCCATACACACTTTGATCTTTGTAAGGTAAGAGACACAAAAAAAAATCCTTAAATTGTTATATTATTAGGTTTGATAAAGTGTTAAATAAAAAAAATCATAAATATTTTAGTTTTGAATAATAGAGGTAAAAAAAAATTAGGTACCTGCGTGCGATAAGGTCCAGGCGTGAGAGTAGCGCCACCGGGAAGACTTGAAGAACGTCGTCCCACATTGTTCGTAGGTAAACTGGTCGCCACTGCACTGGGACGCTGTGGAATTACACAGAATGTTATTTACCTGTTTCTACATAAGTGATATTTAACTACAAACCGACACGGTATCATTTACGGTATGGTAAAGTAAATGATAGCGTCACGTTCCACTGTGCTTCAGAATTGTGATCGGGCTTGCAGAGTACTGGTGCGGTATGCGGTATGTCATTTTGCTAAGAGGCACAAGGGTTTAGCTTTAAGCGCGACGGCTGTTGGGTACCTTGGTCTGCTGGTGCGCGGGCGGCGGCGCGGGCGTGACGGTGACGCCGGGCGGCACCACGCAGCCGCTGCCCGCCAGCGCCGTGCCCGCCGCGCCCGCGCCCGCCGCCGCCCCCGCGCCCGCGCCCGCGGCACTCGCCTCCTGAGGATATTTATTATTATTATAAAAATTTCAACGTAGCAAGATCAAATTTAATTACTTACTGCCTCTGGAAGAATTTTCACTTTCCACCACTTTTTAAAAGAAACAAAAAACAAGTTGTAGTATTGGTATATACTTGACTTGCATAAAAAATAATTTTGATAAAAGTATTTGTTTACTTCGATTTTTTTTTTCTTATTAAAATTCGCATTTTTGTAAATATTATTTATTGACTTATAAGTTGGATTCCCACTCAAAAGAACGAAAAACGATACTTAAATTACGCAAAATAACGAGTTCCCACCTTAGCAGGCGCAATACTAGCGGCTTGCTGCGACTGCCTCAGCTTCCTCAACAGCACGAGACGCGTCTCCTCCGCGCGTAATTTCTCTCTGAGTGCACGGAGACGACGCTCCCTCTCCCATATCTCTGCACTTGATAACTCCTGAGAATAATTTAAAAAATATTTTATTTCAAGTGAGCATAGTCTTACTGTAAACGATGGTTATAAGTTTGCGACCGCATACGCTCTGATAGACAAAGCAGAGCGTTAAGTTCCGCCATTCAAAACGCAATGTCTTGAAAACTAGTTGTAAAATTTTGAACAGAGTGTTTTATCACTAGGTTCCCTTTGCCTTTCCTGTTATGCGGGGAAAAGCGTTTTTGTTAATAGAATCTTAAGCATACAGTAACTTATGAATACTAAATAAAAGTTTAAAAATCAAACCCAACTAACAAATAACATCTAATATTCATGACAAGTTTTGTCATACAAACCCAACAACTGTTACTTAAAAGAAAACACCAAGACTTCCATTCTCACCTATCTATATACAAATAAAAAAACAACATCATATATGTAAAAAGAGAACACAAAAAAAACAGATAAATGTCTTAAACAATTAAATGTTCTATGTGCCAACGAAATGATTGTATTAAAAAGTTTGTAAAATGAAGGCAGAAATGTGAAACACACTCACTCTATGTCCGGGCACGGGCAGGGGCGGCTCGTTCTCGTCCTCCGAGTCCTCCTCGTCGGCGGGGTCGCGCGGCGACTCGGGCAGCGCGGCCGCGCTCGGCGTTATCGACACATTCACTGCGCTCGAGTTCAGCTTGCTGCTTACGTCTGTGGAGAACCAAGTCCTTCTGTTTGTTAACTTCATTACAAGGTAACCGAGACATTGCTTGTTGAGTGTTGTTGATAGACCTCAACACCACGCTTTGTCTAATCATTGGAGCAAGAAAATGACTTTATTTCCCCAATTACAAACATACTTGTAGAGGCAAAGCGCGGCGTTGAATTCCTCCACTCAGCATTTAGCAGAACAGCCTCCAGAATTCAGCGGAAAGTTTATAACAGTTTTCAAAATTCGCGAGTGCACTGACATGCTGGAAGACAGTTCTTATAGTATTACCTGTAAAAGGAGCAGGTGCCGGCAACGAAGGCTTGCGGTGCGGAGGTGCGGCCGGGAGCAAAACGATATCCGGACTTTCAGTGTAACTGCGTTGCTCTGAACGTGGACGCAGCACTCTTTTACCACTTGCGCCCTATTGACAATAAAATGTTTAAAATGTTGTTAATTTGCAATACTTTTATAGCTGAGATGGGAAAAAAATTGTTGCATATTTCCAAATAAAAGCAATTAATAATTGTTTGATTGTAAAGTCTGCTCAGAAGGCCTTATTGCCTTATTATGTTTCTAAGCTTTTGCACATTGTAACTCAGGAAGAAAATAATGAAAAGTAATATGTAAAATAATCTAGTCTGTGCAGCCAATCTCTGTACACTGTTATGTATTTGATTCTCACTTTGGGAACATCTTTCTTTCAGCTCCATGCATTTAGCTGGGTAGGCAAAGAGAATCCAGTGTCAAAATAATTTCTTGTACATAGTAAATTAATGAATGGTGATTGGACAACACAATATTGAAACTCATCATTGTATTATACAATCAATCTTTTCCCCCTGATTTCAAATTGAACCCATAACAATTGTGCATACAGTCAGGAGCCATCCCACCATGCCACCATGGCCTCAGGGAAAGTTTATATTTTAATTTGACTTCAACACAAAATGCATTGTCTATAATATAGACGAAAAGCATAGATGGGCCTTTTACTTAATTCAATAGGGCCATCAAAATGAAAAATCACCAATACAATAAATGAGAAAAGATTAATTAATAAGTAATAAAAAACGATCCTTACATTTATACTCACTCTGTCAATCTTGTGTAATGCATTAAGAAAAAAATATCAATTAGTTTATAACAAATGTTGAATAATGATAGTAAAACTAAGCAATAAGATTAAAATTATTCAAATTGTGTTTATTAAGATATCTAATATTCATTCATTTATTCCTGGTCGGTTTCCAGGAGGCGCGGGTTTGTGTCCCACTACATTCAAATTTTCTAAACAAGTATTTATCTAATATACAATTTTAATGTCCACAAAAAACAACATAAATAATATTTTCTAGTGTAGTATCTTCATTTGTATATGCAAATACATACTCTATTTTACGTAACACAATATACAAAGTATTATAAGTACCATCCCAGTGAAACAGTTTCAATAAGGTTTGGGTTTGAGTCTGTTACATTTAAATTTTATACATTTTCTTAATATTTTCTTTCCCTTTGTGTGTAATAACACAAAAAAATTAAAAACTTCTTTCTATTAATTATTTTCTATTTTTTCATAATAATAAATACATATTTCATTATCACATATACATGCGATAACTGTTTGCTTAGTGATTAAATAAGATTTTTACTAATTATTTAGGTCACATTCATTTCTTATCATCTATTACAACAACCTTGTTAAACTTAGGGAGTTTAATGGATATATTTAATAATAATGATGATAGCAATATTATGAAACAAAACTAATATCTCATTAGTTTTCAATCATTTACAAAATTTTTATTTACATTAAATAATTAACTACTTTTGAGTATAAAGTAACATTTTATATTATTTTTAACATATTTCTATAATTATAGTTTTTTTTTATTTTTAAATGGTAGTAGAACTTACATGAGGTGGAGGTTGGGCTGGAGTAATAGTTAAACCACTTGCAGTCAATGCCCTAAGTTCACTTAGCTCTGGTGGAAGTGACCTGCTACAATAAGAAAAATTACATACATTAAATGTTTGAATTGACTGTAAATACAACTGTGTGGATTCAATTCCAACACAGGGACACAACTGGACAAAGCACAGCATATTGAGTTCCACCACACATAAAGTTTTGAATATTGTGTGAAAAGTCGAAGACACAGTGCCTTAACACTAGGTTCCCTCTCCTTACCCTGCTATATGCACCATACAATGTGATAATAAAATACAGTGTTAAAATTAATTTTATTGGTTTTAATTGTTATTGACTAAAGAATTAAATTATAGAAAAACGAGAATATATACAAAATTTTTAAAAAAATGCCACTACTTTAGGTGACATGGTGGTACTAAAATTACTATTATTTTCTAATCAGTGCGTGATTTATGATTATATTAATAATTTAGAATACAAATTTTGACACTTATCAACAAATTCCATTAAAAGATTGCATTGACTTACCTTACACTCAGATCCACCGCCGAATCGTCTACGTCCATTGTAGTTCACTGCACAATTAATTAGCCAAAATTATACAATCACCAAAAATCGATACTACACAATAGAGTTAGTGTAACATGTTTATCAAATAGATCAAAACAAATATACAATCAAAATAAAATATTCATAGAAAAGTATTAACTATTCATCCTGATGTTACTCAGATTATTATAATTAAGAAAAATCTATATTATAATATTTAATTTTCACTAACGCTAAATGACAGTAAACTGACAAATTGACAATGGTTCGTGACAACAAATCTAATAGAAAACTTTAACAAAATCAATAGAAGAAGTAAGTCTTTAAGTATAATTTAATTTCTTATTTGGCGTACCTTACAAAATCATATATTGCGAATACTTTTGTTTTCATATAAAGTTATCAGTGTAATTCAATAACTTATTACTTAATCCAATCAAATATCAATGCGATACACCGCAGGAGATTTATTATAGATTATAAATATTTATTGTTTGCAATCATGCAATACTAATGTACGCATAAGCATGTTACAAATTACTAAAGAATAAGCCTAATCTGCGAAGAAATGAACGCCTAAAACCTTTCAGGAAAATTAACATGTACGGTAGTTAAAATATATATTTTGTTCTCTATCTATGTGATAAGAAATCGTGACGATATATTAATTAAGTTAGTAAAAAGATTCACAAATGAGACAAATTCTTTAAAAAAAACTTAATTTGTTTTATTAAAATCATCATTTTATTATTAAGCGCGCAATATATTATAGCGCAAGTAATTATTTTCTAGTGTTATATCAAATATAAGACTAGAAAATAATCAATTCCCCTTTTTTTTGCAAATAGCCGAATTTATCGTCAAGCTCTCAAGATGAATTCCGCTACTGGCGGGAAAAATATAAAATATAGTTTGAGTATAAATTATGCTTTATGAATTTATTTTTATTTTATAAATGATATTAAAATTTCGTATATACGGTGGACAGTCTCAAGTGTCCACTAGCTTTCATTATTTGTCTTATTCTAATCTGTGTTTGTGTTTTTTTAAATTATTTATCTGTGATTATGTGACATTTATGTTTATATTGTGCTTTGAAAATACATATTAATAGTGAGGTTATTTGTATATTTACAAATAAAGTTATATTTTATTAATAATTAAATATACGGGTAACATAATTTATTAATCGTTTTCTGTCTGTATCGAAAAATATTAAGTTTGAAGTTATAAATATTTACATCTTTTATACAGTAATTTGGAATATTTGAATATAATATGCCTGGACCAGATTTACTATCAAGTCAGGGATTACGATTAGACGGTAGAAGACCAAATGAATTGCGTAGAATAAGATGTAAACTCGGTGTATTTACTCAGCCTGATGGAAGTGCATATTTAGAACAGGGTAATACAAAAGTATTAGCTGCTGTATATGGACCTCATCAGGTATGATTTGAATTGAAACTGATTATTCAATTGCTTACTTGTTAATTATATAGGAAGTTTAATATATCTGATTAATATTTTCACTATATTTTAGGCTTCTAAATCTAAAATGTCAAAAGAAGCAGTAATAGTTAATTGTCAATATAGTATGGCCACATTTTCTACAGGTAGGTTTCTTTAAATTACCTTAGTATTATATAAATGTTTCAAAAGTTGTTTCAAATATCTATTAATAAATAAAATAAATCAGCTTCACGCTGTATCCCGCACACAGCAGGGTAGGCAGAGGGAACCTAGTGTTAAGACACTCCGTTCCCCACTTTCTGCCGAATTCTGGAGGCGTTGCGTGTTGAGTGGCAGAACTCAACGCCGCGCTTAACCTCGACACCAGAGCGAAGAGATGGAAATATAAATTTAAGTAAATATTTCATCTCCTCGAGTGGGGATCGAACCCACAACCAGTCGGTTTTGCAGTCACACCTCGTGCCACTGCGCCACGACCGGCCTCAATAGTTTTAAATATATTACTTTAAGGTGAAAGAAAAAATCGTCCTAGGGGTGATCGCAAATCCCAAGAAATGTCCTTACATCTTCGACAAGCTCTAACTGCTGCCATCAAAACAGAATTGTATCCACGGTCTCAAATTGATATTTACATTGAAGTTCTACAGGTGTGTAATAATACTGTACCTATATATTTAATTAAATACAAGATTTGTATTGTGTTATAAAGAATGTTAAGTAAGAAAACAACAAATCCAGTACATTTATCACCAAAAAATTGCTAAAAAAATCTATATTTTGTGATATAAACAGCCACTTTTTTAAGTAGATGTAGGAATACAATTTTTTAGGAAATGAAGGGACGGTAGATCTGATTATATGATTTGAATTTCAACTCAATATCTCCAAATGTTCCTGAGATAAAGGCTCTTGACAGACAGACAGTCGGACAACAAAGTGATCTTATATGGATTTGTCTTTTGCTTATAAAGTACAGAACCTTAAAAATAAATTATTTTATAGGCAGATGGTGGAGCATACTGTGCAAGTGTAAACTGTGCAACACTAGCTTTAATTGACGCTGGAATACCTCTCAAAGCCTATGTATGTGCCTGCACTGCATCTATGGCTTGGAAAGCCGGCGTCCAAGCCCCATTACTAGATGTGGGACATGTTGAAGAGGCTGCAGGTGGTGTTGTACTGACCGTTGCTAGCTTACCTAGTACTGGTAGGTTTGATAGCATATTTTTTTTTTATTATTAAAAATAAACAATTCTAAGTTGTAACAAGTATATAAGAATTTAAATGTAGCTTCATAAGAATGTACAGCTTAATTGACTAGAGTGCATATAGTTTCTAAAAGATGTGGATTTGAGTCCCACTACTTTATATTCTTGTTTTTAAATATTTATTATTGTTTTAGTAATAGTATTAGGTAATTTGTCTTTCTCTTACAATTTCATCTGATAATTGAAATTATTTAAAGTAATAATTGATTTTATCATAATGTGTAATGAATGTAAAATATGTATCAAAATTTTGAAATAATAATTTTAAGCTAAAAGGATGTATTTTTTTTCTATTTGTAATGAGATCATCAGTATAAGATTTGTTACAGTATTTGTTCTGTTGATATATGCATAATTATCATTCATTCGTACCATGATATTTCAAGAACATGTAATTTATTTAGTTCCTATATTTTTTCAAATTTCTAAATTGGTTTTATGAAATAAATGTGGTACAAATATTAGGCCTTTGTAGCGCAGCAGCAGTGTTTGACTGTACATGTGATGATTGTGGGTTTGATAGGAAATCAATTATGTTTATTCCCTTGTGTTCATAACAAGACAAAGCCATGTTTCTGAAACTAAGCAGAAAGTGGTGTATTTAATGTTTTAACACTAGGTTTCCTTCTGCCTATTCTGCTGTACATGAGATACAGCATGAAGCCAAAAAACTAATTTATAAAACCAGTGTTCAGTAGAAATGTATATATTTTTTTTATTTTTGCAGGTAGTATTGCTCTAATGGAGATGTCTCACAGACTACATAGTGACTATTTTGAAGAGGTGTTGAGCAGAGCAATGCAAGGGTGTAGGGATATTGAGGTATTTTATATAATCCTATTTATTTTTATTCAAAATATGTATTAATTTTTAGGTTTTTCAATAAAGAAATTTACAAAATTCCAATCTATTTCCATATGAAAAAGGCAGTAAGCAAAAAATAAGGCAGTCGCTGGACTGCTGCACCGCTACGGCCTCAATAAGTATTATATATTTCTTTATGTATTGATAGACATTCATTTGCAACATTTAATTTTAGGTAATCCTTGACAGAGCAGTCAGAGACCACCTTGCAGAAGGCTGGACAAAACAAGATGTTGTTACTGTATGAAATACACATTTCATAACTATTTTTTCATTTTCATTTTGACCCTCTTATTGATGTAAATACTTATTAAATCTTATGAAACAAATTTTATACAGTAAAATAAATATAAATTAGTAAATATTTGATTGATACAAAAAAAATAAAGCTATTATGCTTATCTCAGTGCACTTTTACTGGGGAATTTGAATATGAATTAAATTGAAAAATAACAATTTGAACTTCATCTATAATATCTAATAAACTACAAAGGTATAAAATATACATGTAAATACTACTGTATATAAACAATTTTCTCTTGTTATAGCTATGACTAAAAAGTATAGGAAGAAAGTTGAAAACAACAAATAAATAGACTTACATATTTATTAGAGATCTGAACAAAATAAGAAATTAAATTATATGTACAGTCTATGTTAGAATTAACTAAGTTAGAGGTAAACTAATAGGTACACACCGCTTTACGTAGTATTGCATTAGTATAGCGAAAATGCATGCCTAAATAAAAATAAAATGCAAGAGGACAAAATAAATTAAAAAATAAAATATAGGATGTAAAAAATCAGTCCATCCTTCTGTGATTGCACACATTGAAAAAAAATACATATTCTTAATTTAAAATAAAAAGTATTATAAATTGTACTTAAAAGTGCAATTTTAACACAATATACATAGTTCCTCTTTAAATATATATATTAAAAAAATATTATGCATTAAATATTATGTTCGAGCTGGGGCACTTTGTAAAAATACAACAAAAAGTTGTCCCACAAAAAGTGTGAATATTAAACCACTGAGTCGCTAAGGCACTCAACTACATCTATGTATGTAAATATATAAAATCATAAACTTTAAGCTGAAATAAAATAAAATGTTAACAATGTAAATAAACCGTAAACTCGTTCACCAATGCAAAACAAACTTTCAATTCCAAAGGAGACTTAATCTAATGTATATATGAATAAATGTTCACATGCTATTATATTGTTCTATATAGTATGTGATAGAAAAATCTAAGTATTAGTTTAGTATGTTGGCGTTAGTTAGCCGCTACTTCAGGAGGCGTGATTTGACTAGGCTCTGCTGGGGTTAAGTCTGAAACAAAACAATTTAATATTACATAAAATATCTTCTATTCTGTGCCTCTTGGAAAGACTATGATATGGGAAGATAACCATCATTACAGAGAGGCACAGGTCCTGAGTCTTGTTATTACATTAATTTTTTTATATATTGTCAATAATATAATAGTAAATTACCATTATTAGTCTTATTGGGTGAGTTTTGAGTAGATGTTTTTTGTGACTCACTGGTGCTTCCTTCAGCTTCACCAGTCTCCCCTGCGGAGGATGTGGCCTGGAAACATTGAACATTATAAATTTTGTGTTCTAAACTTATCTAAGCTTTATAGGCGGATGAATATAATAAGCAGAGGAACGGTAATGTTAAACCCATTCCATTCATCTGTACAACCGAAATTCGAGAAATGAAATGAAATTAATTACTTAATTTCATTTCTCATGGTAACGAAACAAAGCTCAGTGTTGAGTTTCGCCACTTGAAACGTTTTGAACAATATGTCTAACTCTACAAAATAATTTAATAACAAATAATACATACTCTAGTTCTATTTGTCTGCCTTGGCTTGGGTCCTTTCGGTTCTTTGGCAGGATCAAAATGGCAGTCAAAGATTTCTATCAGCTCTTTTATGTCCTCGTCTTTGGCTGACACAGACAAGGACAGGGCTTCCAGTTGTTTCTCCAGTCCAGTCAATTTGTCTTCTTGCCAGGCATCACGGAGTTGTTCGTATAGAAGCCCCGCATCAGCCAAGAGACGTCGTAACTGAGTTACGCGTTTGCGCTCCGGCCGGGTCAGTTTGAGTAGCGGCGCGAAAACAGGACGGAATGTGTTTTGTCTACCAATAAATAATATAAAATATAAGTGGAAACATTAAATTTCATTTTGAAATGAATGAATTCTCCCTAGTGGGAATCAAACCCACATCTAATGCATTTACATATATGCTGTGCCACTGCACCACAATGGTATCAAATTATAATTGTATTTTAACTATATGTATTAGTGATATGTGATATTAGATTCATCTAAATTGAATGTCTTCTCTTTATGTGTTTTTTTATCTAAATGCAAGTTCAATGTGCTAAAAACATTTAACAAAAAAGATGAATGTATATACACTAAGAGTCAATGATCTGAGCTATTTAGAGAACTATTGGTCTATTATTCAATAGCTAAGTTAGTTGCAGATTAGATTCACCTTCTTCTTAATGTTAATCTTTATTCATCTTACTCATATATATCTTTTATAAACTTCCATATATATATATCAACATTTTTATAAAATTAAAAGCTTTTGCAATGCAATCTTTAGTTTGTTGCCTACCTGCTATGAAGTATCATACTGAGTGTAATATAAGTCTTAAGTCTCAAGTCTCACTTGGCTTAAGTTAAGAATGGGCTTGGTATAGCTAACGGAGTAGCGGTTGTTTGATTTAACAGCATACGGAAGATCAACGCTTTACTGTAATTTGCTACACTAACCTTTCTAACAGCTTCTTTAGATTAGCAAGTGCTTCCAGCTCAGTATGAACAGGCCGAGCCCACGCTCGGGCTGTTTCTACCATGTCCTTGCTGGCTGTGGCGCCTTCGCCTCCCGCACCTACTTCTTGCTGTTCACCTGTACATGAAAAGTGGTTTTTAAATTGAATAAATCAATGTTTAATGTTTTTTATATGTTATGTACTACTAAGACGTGTATGTGTTCTTATTAATGTATAAAAAAATCTTATATGCTTGTTACAACATATTTGTACTATTTGCACCTTTTTAGATAGGTCATAGATTAAAGCTAAAAATGATCAAGAGAGAACTTTATAAAATCTACCTTGAGCAAGATGTTCCACAATCCTATATGCAGCTGTGGCTCTATCTAGTGCACTGTCCACAGACAGTGTGTCGGCATCGAGTAAAACTCTGGCCAATACTCGCAGACTAACAGATTTTACTGTAGATTTACATTTGTCTGCCGCTAGGGCATAGCTGTCTGTGAAACCAGCTACTATTGATTTAAAACGGTCCAACAACTTGTAGCTGAAATTAAATGTTAAATAATATTTAAAAATTCAAACTGGGTGCAAACAAAATCCCCACTTGGGTGAACAAATTATTATTTTTATTATTCTTCTCTGATAGACAAAGAGCAGTGTTGAGTTTCACCCCTCAATATGCAATGTACCTAGTCACAAGGTTCCTCTTATACTTAGAATACTTCCTTCTAACCAAGCAGTTACATTACTGCAAACAATCATTATTTAAGGTTCAAATCACAGAGCAGTTGTAAATATTAGCAACCACTTTATTCCATCATCAAAATGCACTCACTTACTGTACAAACCTATAATGAATAAGTTTAAGACTTTAAAACTCTGGCCCTAATATAAATAAGCGGTAAATTTTGTAGTTTCAGAGAATTCTTCAATCTAACTACACAACTCACCGAGTTAGAGCTTCTAACAGCATAGTGGGGCTTAAGCGACGTGGTTCATGGTATATGAGTATGACACTGCCATCTCCTTTTTCCTTCTCTAACCAATCTAAGAAGTCAGAAAGTGCAGATATCTCAGATTTTGTTTTTAATATCTGAAAAAGGTACAAAAATTTGAAATATTTAAATTGATAAAAGAATATTTTTTAGATGCAAAATCAGAATATATTAAAATAATTTAATAATTATTTTAAATTATTTTTATTTTGCAAAATATAAATAACTTAGCCTGAGTGTAAACACAATGAGTATGGTTTTGGTTAAATATTAATTTCATTTCCTCATTTTGTTAACAAGTCAGAGCATTTAGTTCTACCATCCAAAACTTTTATATGAGGATATAAAAATAGATTATAAAAACTGTCATATGTATTAAATTTAAATTTTATTTAATTTTACAATGTACATAGTATGGTTGACAAGTCAGGGCCGCCTTGAATAGCTGACTTTAGGAATCTTCTTACTTTTGATTATTTTCTTTCAGAGTGTAAAATATCCAAAAGTTCTGAAAACCTAACTTCAGCTTGGCCACAATTTATTAACCATACTGATTTTTTTTATATAGTGCCTCCACACCTATTTAATAGTGTCACCTTATTAGTATTAGTATCCTTTAACATACGAAATCTTCCAACGGTAACCACTCGTACATTGTGACGCCGACGGGCTCCAGGATTTAAATCCCCATATGGCATAATGTATTGGGAATATGTTTGCTTTGGTGTGAAGGCAGCTACTTGACATATCTGAGGAAACAAAAGTAAGATGTGATGTTAATTCTAACTTAAATTTTCCAAATACTATGAGGTTTATCATTTATATTTACCAGGTGTTATACTATATAACACCTCATCTTGGGAGTGATTATATTTAAATTATATTGTTTTAACCATTCTAGTAAGATTACTGTGTTTCATTTAACAAACAATATCATAAAACTATGCAATTATAGAATTCTCTGGCCTCCCAGTTATTTGGAGGATATACATACAGCTAAAGAAAATTTTAAAAAGTAAAGCAATTACTTCATCAATTAGCCTTCTTCCAGTTGTATCCATGTCCCACCCAACTAAGACATACTTTCCTGGTGGAAGGCCTACTGGCTTCTCTGCTAGTGCTGGTAGAAGCTCATTCGGTGCTTCACCTCCACTGCCATTAACCTTCGCCTCAGACACCATTGCCATGTAAGTTAGGTAGTCTGCCTACAACATAAATAGCAACATTTTATGTTATAAATTGGAAAAAAAAATGTAAAATATCTTTTCTGTTAATAGACATAAAAGTTGTGGTCAACTACCCTCTGAAGAATTATTTATAACACAAACCTGAGTAATTAAACAATTTTATAAAGAGTAAAATCTTTCAAGCATAAAAAAAAATTATGATCGAATCGATCGATGATGGGTTTTTCCTAATGTGTAGGTGGAATATCATAACCATCTTAGGTGCCACAAGAAATTACTTTAACAATGCCGTATAATAATTTGGTATGTTATGTTAGCCATTTACAAAGTAAACAAAATCATTAAATAAATATTACAACCTTAAAAGTGATGTCACGCCGCTATAAGAAAATACAGGCGCCTAAAATAAATCGATCCGAGAAATGAGAAATGTAAAATGTGCCTCGGAATAAGAATAGCAATGAAATTAAATCAAAAATATGTTTTATAAGGTCACATAAGATTAAATATTATTTTGAAATACAAAAACAAAATAAAATTCTTACAGAAATCAGTAAAAAAATAAAAATTAGGACACGTGGCGGTCTTTTCTTACAGACATTTTGCCCCACCCCTGTATGTCAAAATAAAGTATTAAGAACTCACTATTTTAATATGATGTTCCTTGAAGAATCTTGTTGAATATATAATTAATTTAGACTCAGTTTCAAGAAACTTTACAGCGCGTGCTAAACTAAATTTTTTGAGTAAAAAATATTACAAATCTCATATCAGCACGTGTGCGGCAATTGGAAAAACGCAATAGTGATTGAATAATTTGTTTTCTTATTCAAAAACCGATGAGTAATATTCATAAAAATATATTGTATGTCTTAGAAAATAAACAAAATAAAGATATAACGAAAATTGTTAAAGAAAATTGTTAATAATGATTTAAGGATATATTATAAAATAGGATTTAAAAATATTAAGGCTTATATTTGTTAGTCTAGGAAAAATAAATATACATTTATAAATTCATAATTCGTATTAGCTTTGTATTTATTTTTCTTATATTGAATTTATTTTCTGTTCAAATGTTCTTTCATTATAATAAACTGTACACTATGTTATTAGTAATAATAATCGGTACCGGTAAATACATCTCAATCAATGGAAGGACGTGTCTATAGAAAATATTATGAATCTGTAGTTTGTAATTGAAGTATACCATATAGCTGTCTCGCTTGCTCATGTTGTTGACGGTTTATGGTAAACATAAAATTTTGATCGTTTTTATAGTATGCTTTATTGTTTTATAGTTTTTCATGTTTTATATACGTTAAGGTCACTTAAAACTAAAATAAATACTTAAATATTATTACTAATTAAGAATATAATAAAAATTTATTAACTATGACAGAAAATATTGACTTATATCAAAATCAAATAGTTATGGCGAGAACTGAAATTAAAAATCTTAGGTAAACTAAGCTAAAAGTAAAATTCTAGGTGTATTTATTAATAACTGACATATAAAAATGTTCGTTTATTTTTAGGCAACGAATTTCGGCTTTAAAACAAGAGCACCAAAAAGAAATTAAACATATTAAGTCAATTCTAAATAACCTTCGTTGTACCACTTGTGCGGCTGCAGGTAAAAAATATTTTGTAATTGTAACAATTTCTGGTTAAAAAAGACAAATTTATCTTTCTAATATGTTATTAAAAATTTGTTTATATTATTTCGTATTGTACAATTAGAGACTGAACTAATCTATATAAAAACATCACATAATCTTAAAATTTTATTTTAATTTTAGCTACATCTATAGTAAACGATCAGAATATTTCTGGGGCTTCAATATCTGAATCAAATACTGTACCTTTTCAACCAATAGGATATATTGAAACTACTTTCAGTAACAAGAGAGGAGTGCCTAGACAACCTTCTGTTTTGTCTAATGTAAAAGGATCAATAATTATTGACACTAATGTTTTTAATAATCCTGAACATGCACTAAGTGGATTGGAGGAATTTTCTCATATATGGTTTGTAAATACATGTTTTGATATATAGAAAATATTTTGTGTCATTATGATCTTACAATTAAATCATTTTAACTAGTATATTATAACTATAAAAAAATATAAAAATACAAATAAAAGTATAAAAATACTACATAGAGAGATAAACCATTAATTATGCTTCAAAACTTTGAATGTTTTTTCCAATAAGAAGTATACTGGAAATTATTTTTAACAAGTTTCTTTAAACTTTTTTGTTTCAGGATAATTTTTCACTTTCACATGACAGAAAGTAATAATGTGCCAGCAAAGGTGTCTCCACCTCGGCTTGACGGTGAAAGGAGAGGTGTATTTTCCACTAGATCACCACACAGGTCTTGTCCAATAGGATTGTCTCTAGTTAAAATACATAGCATTGAAGGTAAACTTATGCTTTTATAAATTGTAATTGATAAAAATGAGGTCAGTTTTTTAAAATATATGATTTAGCTTTATTCCTCCCTATATTAAGTAAGTTATTTGTTGTTTACTGTAAAATCCCTCTATTGTAAAAGCCT
This sequence comes from Heliconius erato x Heliconius himera, assembly GCA_013421005.1. Classification (NCBI taxonomy): domain Eukaryota; kingdom Metazoa; phylum Arthropoda; class Insecta; order Lepidoptera; family Nymphalidae; genus Heliconius; species Heliconius erato x Heliconius himera. Next base: position 36,939 of record JAATLQ010031575.1, read on the forward strand.
CTACCATCTTTCTCGGGGTGGGACAGTATCTGACTGTAAATACATTGGTTGTGAGTTTGATCCCCTCTTTAGGGGAGGGAAATATTTTTATATTTTTGGCTCTGATAACACAACATGCAGAGTTGTATTCAGCTAGGTTACAGTCTTGACATTAGGTGTCCCCTGCCTACCCTGCAAGTCTGCTGTAAGTGTGAATATAAATATTACAATCTCATACATATAATATGCATAGCCATGGGAATAGGGGGGTTGGGCATACATATACTGGATGGTCTGTGCCCTTCCCAATATAGTCTTGTGTATACCCCAGAAATCTTACTAGCAAAAAGTATGCCCTAAAAATAAATAACCAAAGACACAAACATTTCAAATATATTCAAAACTAAAGTCTGGACTTTTTTTATATATCTAGATGCATCCTTGACAATATGTACTGTTTATCATTATTTTCTTATTATACTTTCGTGAATAATATGTAATTAAATTTAAAATTATATATCATGTATAAATATAGAGGCCAGTCTCTTCCTCTCAACATGCAATGATTCCAAAATTTGGTGGAGAGTGGAGAATGAGATGTGTTATGGGAACGGACTGTCATAACACTAAGTTCTCACATTACCTCTACCTACCCTGCTGTGTGTGAGATATAGTGTAAAGTTAAAAAATGCTTGTAATGTTTTGAAATCTTAATCTTGCTATTTATATTATTCTAATCAAGCAATTTTCTGTTTGCCTCAAGTACAATTTTTGGAATTTTGATTTAAAGTTTATTGTTTTTAAACCTAAATCAAATTAGCTTCACACTGTATCGCGCACACAGTAGGGTAGGCAGAGGGAACCTGGTGTTAATACACTCCGTTCCCCAATTTCTGCCAAACTCTGGAGTGCGAAACTCAACGTCGCCTCGACACCAGAGCGAAGAAATGAAAATATATATTTTAATAAATATTCGAGTGGGAATCGAACCCACAACCAGTCGCTTTTACACGCACACTTTGTGCCCTTCCGCCACCACTGCCCTAAATAATTATTTGTATTGCAAATGTAACACAATTTAAACATTATCGCCTATAATGACAACAACACTGTTAATGTTTTAATTTCAATTATTTGGGAATTTATTCTGAAACATTTTGATTTCTTACCACTGGTAAAAAGATTTAAAACTTCCTTATATAAGTCACTCAATATGAAATATTTTAGCTTGAGGCTAATAAAAATATTAAAGCTTATTATTTTATTACAGGAAACAAAATTTATTTCAACGGAGTGGACATGGTAAATGGAACTCCGGTACTTGATATAAAACCATATATACCTCAATATGACTATCCACAAACATATGGTGAAGTATTATCTGCATTGGAAAGACCTCCCACAGAAGGAAATAATGATAATGTAGAAATGATGGCTAATTTACATTTAGATGATAATATATCTGTGGAAGGGTTAGTTGAGTTTTCTACTTTTAAATTTGTGGCTGTAAACTCGGCGGTTGTGAGTTCCTACGGGGGGAACGGATAGGGGCCCTCCCCTATCCGTTGGCAGATAATTACTTTCATTTGACTCACTCTGGTAACAAGATAAAGTGTGGCACTAAGCTCCATCACTCACACTAGATTCCCTCAGTCTGCCATGCTGTATACACCATACATTATCAAGCTAAGAAAGAGTTGAAATAAGCACAATTTTTTTATTTAAAGACAAATTATATAATTATTAATATTTGGCTTAACATTTTATGGTGCGGCTTAAAATTTATAATTTATTTTTTGCTTATTTATTACTTACTTTTTTCGAAAAAAAATATTTATAAAAAAAAAGATATTCGAATAAAAAAAAGATATTAACATTTAATATGTAATAATATATAATTTTTTGTGGTTACAAAATCTATATTTATACTTATAATAAAATTGTAACGGATCGGTGTCTGTACATGGAATATACAAGTAAAATGATTGACTGACATGACTGTTTTAAATGCGGTTTCCACTACTGGATTCTGGCAAGCTTCCGTTATCATATAGGGTTTATTTTATAACAATTGGTTCATAAATAAAAAAGTTATATCAATTTAAAGTATTTAGTTCTACAAATTTGCTGATTGCTATAACAATTATACAACTGTTTTACTGAATTGGCTGAATTTTTAGCTTCCAAATTGTGTGATGATAAAAACACCGAGATTTCAAATCGAAAGATTTAGGATCGGGACTGGGGTATACACGGGACAAACTGCTCTTGCCGTGCACGCGTACTTAGCGTCTACTTAAACATTTTTCTCTCAGGCCAGTCGTGGCGCAGCGGCACTAAGTGTGAAACTGACTGTAAAACTGACTGGTTGTGGGTTCGATTCCCACCCGAGGAGATGAAATATTTACTTAAATTTATATTTCCATTTCTTCGCTCTGGTGTCGAGGACAAGTGCGGGTTGAGTTTTACCACTCAACATGCAATGCCTCCAGAATTTGGCAGAAAGTGGGGAACGGAATGTCTTAAAAATAGGTTCCCTCTGCCTACCCTGCTGTGTGCGGCATACAGCGTGAAGCTGATTTATTTTTATTTATTTAAATATTTTTCTTTCCACACAACAAATATTGCGAGCAAAATCATATGACTGTAACAGCGACTGCTAACTAATCGCTAATTTGGTTCGACACTAAAGCGAAGAACGTTGAGTTCCACCTCTCAATACGCAATTGAATACGCGAAGTAGGATCTTACAATACAAATGAAGGAAAAATTCGAAACGTAATTTTTTTATTTGTATACAATCTAAATACACAATCTAAATAAGTGTATAGTGCAAACCTTCATTTCTTAACTTTATTCGCATCAAAATTTAAAAGGTATTTCCCGATCACTATCTTGAAGGTGGTACAGAACCCTTTGTCTTAAATCAAGTTCTTGAGTCTCGAGTCCCACTCGCGCTTGTTCAATTTTGTCTTAAATACACTTAAATAAACATTCATATATTTTTAGAGGGCGTAGCCGCACGGAGGTCGCTAGTTATATAATAAACACTGAACACTATGTTCTCCCTGCCTACCCTGCTATACTGTAAAAAGCGTGAAGCGTCTTTTAATATTGAGTTTCATTCTTAGATTGAGAATATTGATTAGATTCATGTCTTATTAAACTATTAATAGTAAAAACAATAACAAGATGTAGTAAATGTATACAAATAATGTTATTCTTTACAGTGTAAGTCCTCGTTTGTCTCAGCCGGTTGGTATTGACACGTCGAGTCCATTATCTTCTACAGACATTATTTCGCCGGGAATCGAACTGGTTACACCTATTTCACCTCCGGAGTCACCTACAAGCGAAGATTTGCTTGACGGACCAGTTTCTTCACCGATGAGGAGAGTGGAATCCGAAAGAGGAGCTCCGGATGGCCAAGAGAGATTTACGCCACCCCAGACTAATTTAAATGTCAATCAAGATGGCGTCCGCGTGGCTTCGTGGGTTAACAACCCACCAGCCCTTAAATATCAAGTGATTTTTACAGAAGATGCTCTTAATAGACTTAATAATTTGATAGGTGACAGGGCGCCGTCCTTCAAGAGTAATATAGAAAGCCTTCTCTCAGAGGATCCTAGATCGGTCTATGTAAGGACTAGATATCCAGACCATGAATACAATTGTGTTTTAGAAGATTTATCTGTTAGTTGTTTGTTTGATGAGAATTTGTGTGTTTGTACTATAATAGCTCTCAGAAGTGCAGAAGACTTGCAAAATTAGTCAATAATAATTAGAAAAATGTGTGCTTCAATGACTTAATTATTTATTTTGCTTAACAATTCGTTAGCTTACATTTTATATTATTATTATAAATATGAATTTGAAATTATTATCTTGTTGTTTTAGTTTTTTATGAACATTATTTGTTGTCCTGATCCAAAATTGCCAATACTTTCCAATACAGTGAGTTTCAAGTATCTCAATTTTGTTCCGTTAAATGGGATGATTTTATTAAAATTGTTTAGTTCAAATTCTACTATGTCAGATAAATTACTCCATGTCGTTCCATCTATGGAATAACAATACTGAAGTTTCATTATAGTTCCGTTGCCAGCATCTTCACGCGGTACGTAATGAGCCTCGTTAAGTTCGTACATATCGCCTAAATCAAAATCTAAAGTAATATATTCATTTTTTTCTGGATTCGCTCTCCCAGGGGAACCCCAATTTGTATGCCACAATGATTTGTTCTTATCAGTAAGATTACACACGTTTTGGTTCGGTTGGCAAGGGAAATTGCATTTTACTGTAACACCTTTTATTATACTTTTGAAAGGATAGTCCAATAATACTTCCGACACAATATCACTCCATTCTGATGTAGATTTGCCCAAAACTGATCGAATTCTAAAATTATGCTTGGTTTCACAGCGGAAATCTGTAAATGTTACAGATCCACCTTTTATATTGCTAAATATAACGCTGTCTCTTTCTATTTCATAGAAGTCAGCCTCAGTTTCTTCCCACGTCAGAGTTATAGATGACCAAGTTGTCTCTTCCTTGTTAATATTAAAATTGTTCGGTATTTTTATTTGTGCATTACTTGTGAAGTCGCCAAATACTTCCCCTAGATTAGCATAATCATTTATCTTAATGTTAATTTCGCTTAAAGTCACATCTAACTTTTTAATTTTTATTAAGATAAATTTTTGTTTTGTTTCATCATGTTCTTTTAAATACGGATTAAGGACAAATTCTTCATTAAAGTAAAATACATTGTCTTGAGTATTAAACTCATTATAGTTATTAGTCTCCCGCAAAACTAGTGCTTCTCCATTTATATCTACTTTTATATTTTTAGGTTTTGCTGATGCCATTATTTGCACTAATGTTATCCGCTCCTTCACCATAATTTCATAGGATTTTTGCGTTTTATAAACAGTAATTAGTAAATCACCAGTCGCATTTGAATATGGTCCATTTATCAAAACCTTTGTTGTTGCGAAAGTACCATTTAAATAATCAGAAGTAATGCCGTCATCTTCGTAAATAACAAAACTGGAAGTTCCGTTTGGATACAAAGTAAATATTCGCAAATCTCTTTTTATTTCACATGGATTGTTATTCGGATTTGTCATTGGTATGATGGCTCCATCTTTGACAAAAACTGGAATTTTCCAGAGAGGTGTGGCAAAGTTGTTGTATATTTTTCCACCTTGATATTTTTTACCTGTGATGAAATCTATCCATACTTGGTTTTTATTCGGAAGGTAGATTCCATCACGAACGGAATAGTTGTCAGCTTTTACGTCGTTGTAGATTGGAGCAACCAAAATATTAGGTCCCCACATGTACTGATATTGAGAATCCAAAGTATAAGCGGCAGTTTCTTCTGGAAATTCAAGAAACATTGCTCTTACCATGGGAAGACCATGAATCGATTCAAATCCAATGCTATAATTATACGGCATTAAAATAGACTTAAATTTTAAATAAGCTCTGTTTATATTTGTAGCTTCTTTATCATAGCTAAATGGTGTTTTTGGTGTGTTACCCCACCCATCCATATTTAGTTGTAAGGGAGTAAATGCCTTCCATTGGTAATCACGAATGTTCACTTCTTTGCATCCACCAGCATAAATACCATCCATGTCGGAACCAATTACTGGTTGGCCAGATAAACCAGCACCAATATAGGTTGGTATGTGAAAGCGTATGTATTCCCATTGGCCTCCTTTTTGATCCCCAGTCCAAATCCCAGAACATCGTTGAGTTCCAGCCCAACCATCGACCATTATAATAAAATTTCTTGCTCTATATTTTGCTGCTTTTAAAAATATATTCGACGCGTTTTCGACGGCATTTAATCCGAATGAATAACCGTCACCAATCCAAGCTACATCACATTTTAGCGCAACTACATTAGCAACTCCGACTTCTTGACTTAAATCACGATCCCCTTTCTTTGGATTTAAAGGGTCCTCTGGCATTAGATTTGACTCTGTCCATAAACCTACTTTCACTCCTTTTTCCAACGCATATTCAACAAATTGTTTTAAATTTTGAATGTCGCCATTCAAAGAATCTGTTTGACCATAGCCAGAGCCATAACCGTCATTAGGAATAAACCAACCTAGGGGCACATCATTTTGTTTATATCTATCAATCATTGCACGAGCGGAAAATTGATAATTGTTTTTTTCTCCATTTAATGATTCTAAAATTCCTATTTTATTCCCAATTTCGTCTGGCTTATAACTTTTGTAATATTTTCCATCCTCGAAAAGTATAGCGCCAGACACATTTGGACCAACTTCAACCCAATAATCACGATTGAACGCATTTAGATGAGCTTCATAGTATGCATATTCCGGCATAAGAAGTGGTTGTCCAGTTAACTCATAATAATCATTTAAAATATCTCTTGGTTGAGCATTTATAAAAAAATACGCGTCAAAATCTTCTCCTTTATGGATAGCTTCTACAAACTCTGGTGATTCCTCCCCAAAGTCGTAAATTCCTGGTTGCCAAGTATTTCTCAATATGCCATAGCCGTACGAAGACCAATAGAATGGACACGGTGATGTTACCCCACCATCAACCCAGTCATTACTATTTACAATCGCAATAGTCTCTCCTTTGTGGCTGAATCTTCCATTCTGCATTCCACCTCCAAAAAAATATTCGTCATCATTTTGTTGTATTGTTTGTATTGATTTATAATCTATATATGATAAAGGTTTAGCTTCGCGTAAGACTTCTTTGTCATTTCTGACGTGACGCACCTTAATAGTTCCCAGTTTCTTATCAAATATTATTTGCACACTCTCAGTTTGTATAACATAATGCGTTTTAATGTCCACAAGTTGCGATTGCTGGAACTCTTTGTAGCCGTAATCGTACTCACTTTTTATTACTATTTTTGCTACATCGTCTGTATTCATGGGTTTTGGATATTCGCGAAATTTCCCAGACGGCGACATGTAATATCTAAAAACATGATCATTTAAAATGTATAACCTTCCTTTTTCTCTTGTTTTGTATTTAATAGTATAAAATTTTCTATCTTTTTCTATATGCTGTATGCTTCCCACAATTTTTTTTCTATTTTCTGCCATAGTGCCTGCGATAAGAACTAGTAGTTTTTTTTTGTCTGAAAATATAAAAATATTTTATGTTAGTCTTATAAAAAAAAATCGAAATATTTTAAGACGGTAAGTACAATTCTGAAGGATATTATTAACAGTTATTTGTGCAAAATACTACTGCTATGACTTTTAATCGATAAAGAAGAGGAGTATCGCACATATCCAATAAGCGACACATTTCAAAGATTACGACGTATCTTGGCTCACAAAGACTCGGACATAATTTTGTTTACTTAAAAATAATAAACAGTAACATTACTTACATAATTTTTCTTGTAAAAACCGGTACAGTATAATAAGATTATTTTTAATTTATTGTTACTATTTATTAAATGAACAATATTTAACATCAATACAAGCCGGATACATTCCGTATCGGTTATCGCAGGACTAAAGACTAGAACCGACGTTCATTTGTTTAAATAATAACAATATGTCCTCATGACCTACTATTACTACTATTGTGGACTGATTTAATAAATTTTTGTTAGCATATATGATATTGAGGCTAATAGCTCAAAAAAATTAACCTATCATTAAGTGTAATATAAAAATAATTACTATTTCTACAACAAAGAGTTCTTTAAAAGTGTAATAATATAGCAAATAAAAGTTATAAAAGACCTGTAGATTATAATTTTAGTTTTACTAGTGATTAGAAATTAGCCGAAAAATTTGTGTCAAAAAATTAGCTGAGAAAGAAAAAATATTTAAATATTAAAAGCCTCGACCAACATCTTAAAAGGCTATCGCTTATTTTTTTTTTTACATTTTTAAAGTGTTATTCCACATTTAGGAAAGAAAAATACTTATTTAGAAAACGTATAAAAATTTGAAAAAAAATTTTCATCATAGATAGGACGGGTTAATTTAGGACAACATCATCTAGGAAACATTTGCAGTATCAAGTGAATGATCTTGATCCCCGATCTTAAATTTTGGCCAGATGCACAGGGGTACTTCAAAGTAAAAAAAAAAACAAATAATATTTCTACAGTATTTTTTTAAATAAAAGACTGTTCGCTCTGAGTTGAGTTGGTTTATAAATTAACCCTTATGAGATTTTAGTGCTTTTCAAGATACATCCAAACGGGGTCCAATTCGTTTGGGGCCTATGGTAAAAACAAAGTTTTAAGTTATAACTTATTAAGCATATATATATAAATTATGTTTAGCATACCTATTTTAACAGCATAACGTAAAGTCAATTAGTATGAGTTGCCAGCAGTGATTTCTCCATTAATAAATACAACTTAATGGCAGTTCTACGAAACGCACAAATTTAAATTTTCTTGTGTTCACTCATTAATAGTAAATTATGAAAGTGTATTTAATGTTATTTTAATATAGATGTACATCTAAAAGAAATTTATTAATATTTAATAATTTAACCCCTTAAGCTACTATAACAAATAAAAAGTAATACAGTTATAATGTACCAAAGACGGTATATAAAACTAAAAATATTTATTTGTTTATTGTTACTATGGCAGCACCGTCTTTCACCATACAATGCTTGTCATTGTCATGCTGTCAAATTTTTGATTACTCACGAAATTTCTTGCTTGATGCTCATTTTGTTCTGTAACTGTAACTATTATAATTTAAACGGCTATTTTAAGTAAAAAATATTAATTGACTACTTCAAAGGTAAAATATTTTTAAAATGTAACTCATAATTGCACGGACTTCTTTCAGTTTAGTATATGGTTAACCTGATTTACCGGCACGAAAGCTTGCTTAATAGAAAATTTGTAACTTTCAGATGTTTCTTACTCGTTCCGAATATGACAGAGGTGTTAATACCTTCAGCCCCGAAGGAAGGCTTTTCCAGGTTGAATACGCTATAGAGGCCATAAAACTGGGCTCCACAGCTATTGGCATCGCTACTTCAGAAGGTGTTGTGTTGGCCGTAGAGAAGAGAATCACTTCGCCTCTGATGGAGCCAACCACTATAGAAAAGATTGTTGAAGTAGACAGACATATTGCTTGTGCTGTATCTGGTTTGATGGCTGATTCTAGGTAAATAATACACTGGTACATTAAAACATGTAAATATTTAAAAGTTTCTTTTGGAGAGTGATAAGTTTTGTTTCATTACCGTTTTTCATATTTTTTTCTATAGAACTTTGATAGAAAGAGCTCGTGTAGAGTGCCAGAACCACTGGTTTGTATACAATGAGCGCATGACAGTGGAGTCTTGTGCTCAGGCTGTTTCTAACTTGGCTATACAATTTGGGGACAGTGATGATGACAGTGGCACTGCTATGTCAAGACCATTTGGTGTGGCTGTTATGTTTGCAGGTAAAGAGTAGTAAAAAATTTATTAACATAGTATTATTATAAATAATAATGGGGATATTGTGGTGTAGTAGGGCAAAATAATTTGTTCTCTGAGTGGGGAACAATCCACAATTTTCACATTTACAGTCAAATGCTATTCAACTAGTCTTATCTCTCTAAATTTGTATTTTTAATCCAAAATTCATAGCATCAACATGAATCTATTAATTGATCCCAAACAAGCAAAGTCATGAGCAGAATAGTGTTCTTCTGCTCATGACTTTGCTTGCTTGGGCTAGATTAATATTGTGTATATGAGACTTCCTCACAATTTCAGTTTATTAGTGAAAATTACATTAAAATCTGTTTGTGTGTGTAACACATTAAAATGACATTGTTGTACAAAGTGTACAGTTAGATCTGTGACTAATGGCCAGCCTGAAGTTTGCTATAGAAGGATGCACATTTTAATTTATAATTTTTCTTCTTAATTTTCATCTATTTACTTATTTAGGAAACATATCAAAATTTGAACATAGCTGGTATTTTTCTTACCTAAGTGGGGATTAAACCTTAAAAAATGTTAAAAATATTTCATCTATTTATTTTTTCCCAAAGAGCATGTCCGCAAATATACAGAAAAGCCTAAATCCAGACTTGTCTGTACTGTAATTTGTTGATTTTACTTCAATAATGGTGATCATTAAATTACATTTGACAGGTATTGATGAGAAAGGCCCTCAATTGTTCCACATGGACCCCAGCGGTACATTTGTACAGTATGATGCAAAAGCTATTGGTTCAGGAAGTGAAGGAGCTCAGCAAAGCTTGAAGGTATTTTAATAGATAATTGTATGTTCTTAAAATTTTGTAATTTGGTTTGTAAATTCACCTGCTTGTACTACATAATTATTTAGTTTCTTATTTGAATTACTTTACTCATCTAATAACAATATCACTTTAAAGATAATATATATACATTGATGATTGCTATAGTTTCCACCAATTCAATAAAACACTTGTTTTGTAACAAACACTGATAGTTAAGGGAACATTGGCAAAAACATGCCATTCCCCACGCACCGCATAATTTCCGAGACATTTCATGGCAAAACGTAAATCTGTGCTTTGTTTGTGTGTGTACTAGTTCGTGGAAATGAAAATTATTTATTTTCTTGAGTGAAAATCGAAGTCACAACCATAGTGTTTACAATCTTAGGCTGTCTTAGCTCTTATTGTGTCACGACAGGCCATAAGGCCCAAATGTCACATTTTTTTAAATTTATATTTAAAATCAAAAAATAATTTATTAAAAAAAATATATATATATAATTCTAGCAAATTGTTTTTTTGTCATCATCCAGGAAGTCTACCACAAATCTATGACACTCAAAGAAGCGATCAAGTCCGCTCTAACAATTTTGAAACAAGTAATGGAAGAGAAATTGTCCGAGAACAATGTAGAAGTTGTAACAATGACTCCACAATCATTGTTCCACATGTTTACGAGGGAGCAACTCGCCGAGGTCATTAAAGATATACCTTAATTTGATTATTTTTATAATTGGCTGGATTTTTTACAAATATTTTATATATGTATGTATAATCCATTTTTTTTGATATTATTTTACTTTTTTTTTTTGCCTTTATTGAAAGGTAAATTGGATGATTAAAGTCTAAACTAATAATGTTAAATTCAGTTTGTCTATGTATAGTTTTGTATTTTAAAAAATCCAACCATGTGTGTCACGAGTAGTAATATTTTAAGTAAATTGTATTTTATTGTACATGTTGTATCATTTAGTGTAGTGTAAACAGTGAATGAATATTTAGCTTGCATATTCGGGGCCATCCATAAACTATGTAAAATATATTTAAGTAAAACTCGGAATTTTGTTGAACAAACATTGCTGGACTACTTTTACAATTAAATAAGTTCTAATAATTTCACTTTCTTTAATAATTTCTATAATATTGCAAAATACGTCATGTCACACTATGTATTGGAGGGGAGGGGGGTGTCAACGCGACCAGCTGTTAATAACATCATAAAAATCATGTGGCATAATTTATGGATCGTCCTTTACAATATTTGAAACTTTGTAAATTGAATCTTAATAATTATATATTTTATAAAAAATACATTAAATGGAAAAAATAAAATAAAATAAGTAATGCAATTTCGTTAAAATATTACTTGGTGATGGAGTTTCTAAGGATCTTAATGTAAGTATTCAAAGTTTAATAAAAGTTTCAACACTTTTGTAATGTGTATTTATTTACTTATCTCTTAGTAGAGTATATGAATATATTTAAATGTTTTGTCTACCTATATAAAATAAGTATTAAAGTAAAAATTGGCTTAGAATTGAGTAAAGTAGATTTTTTACATTAAATTAGAACAAAAAATACTTATTTAGTTTATTTTGATATAAAGAGAGAGAACAGAATAGAACAGTTACGAACAGTAACTTATTCATTAAATGGAAAGCAAAGCCACGTTGGCCTCGAAGAAACTGGGGATTATCAGTACTTTACGCCAATACACCGATTGGCCCTGTATAGGGCCCAGGTTCGGCGTCATAAAATGTGGCACTAAGTTTCTCCACTCACCACGCAATGTAAACTTGAATTCAGGCAGAAAGTGCAGCGAGAACTAGTGTCGTGCGGGTTTCGGAGTAAAACTACATGATAAATATAGATTATTTGTCTGTCTGTTAATTCTGATGAGAAATATTATTAAAATTTTAAATTTAGAACGAAATAATAAAAAAAATATTTATGGTACTTTTTTTAGAAAACGTAAAAAAAATAATGTAGCTGGATTTGTTCACGCACCTCTTGGAAACCATCCAAGAGCTATTGCTTCTATTTAAATATAATTAAAAAGAAGTTTACATTTTAAAAATGTAACCTTTTTTTAAGGAAACCATCCAAGGGCTATTGTTCCTATTTAAATATAATTAAAAAAAGTTTACATTTTAAAAATATAAATATGTAATAAGACAAAGCGTTACCCGACGAATTAAAAGTTCCCAACTTAACACACAATGTCTCATAAAATTGGCGGTAATTGGGGAACAGTGTCATATCACTTAGTTCCCTCTGCCTACCCTGCTATTTGCGGGACGCAGTGTGAAGCTAAAAAAATGTGCGCAATAGTGTTCAGAGACGATACTTAAACTATGTACTTTAAAATGAAATCTAACCAAAGTCTTATATAGATGATCGCGGCCATTCCGGAATTACAATGGAGTGAGAACAGTTCAAGAAATACACTACAAGATTTGTCTCGTCTAAGATTAGGAAGGCAAACTGTTTAAATTGTTTGTAATTTTGTAAATTCCGTTTATTTTAAAATAAAATTACAACATGATTAATTAAAGTTTCTTAAATTCTTTTGTCTCTATTTTAACACGATATTTTTGAACGACTTGTAATATATCCTCATGAAATTTGGCAGTTTGAGTAGCTTACTTGACAGTACGATATTATGATATCAACGAGCTGGTGTGATGATGGAGTCAGGACATGAGTATTGGAACTCTTCAGGGGTTCCTAGTAAAGTATTCAAGTTAACCAACATATCCAAGAAAACCGTGAATTTTTAGTTTTATATATTTTTTATATGAATCAACTAAGAGGCTTGAGAGAGGGTGTTGGGAAATTGAGATATAAAAAAATTAAGACTTCTATAGCAAGTAGAGTTGTCGGTTTACCTTAAGTCTTAATCTATTTTATAACTTTTTGATTGTCCTGTATTTTGCGTAGTAAAGAGGATGTGTTCAAAAAGCACCATGTATAGTACAGCTGATGAGTCGTGGCCACTTGGAGGTAAGGCTTTCTGACGTTTTACGTATAGCTCGCTCGGGAAGAAATTAATCAAAACTGAGAAAAGGTATCGGTAATCGGCTTAGCCATCTACAACTAAGTTCAAGGCGGCTCGACTTGTCGACTGTATTGAAGTCCATCCTTTTTTTTTTTCGAAAAAAGAAGCCTCAACTCTAGAGTAGTATTTATATTGATGATTCTCAAGTGAGTGTCATCGTTCAAGTGCATCACTCATCATTATAAATATCTACTCTATAAATATACAAAATTTAAAATTACTTTATGTACTATAATCCATATTATATTTGTGCTCTATGATATTATACAAGTTGAAGAAATTAATGAAAAAAAAACAAAAATATCATTTAAATCAAGTTTATTAAAAAATCAAATAAAAGTTAATTTAAATATTAATAAATTGAATAGAATTTATAAATGCTTTAGGTATAAGAATAATAAGTACCATTGGTATAAAACCAGCATATGTGTACTTTACATATTATGAACATATTTTATGTGAATAATAATTATGAAAAAGTCAAAAGTAGTGAGGCCATTGATTAAACAGGGGCACAAGCGTAATTGTGAGTTCGATTCCCACCTGAGAAAATGAGATGTTTATTATTTTCATTTCTTTGCTCGTCGCCGTTGACACTTTCGTAGAAAACTGAGGCAAATTAAAAAGAAAATAATTAACCCAAACCGTATTTTCATTTTCAATTTCAGACGGCAATTTATTTAGCACGTTTAATGTTAATGGTGCTAAAGTAACATTATTTTCATTTATATTTGAGTTTTCTTCGTGCTGAGTCTTAAGTTTCTTTTTCTTTTTAACATTAATATTTATTCATTAAAATAAACATATTATAATAAAATAGGCAATAGTATTGTATCATACTGAAAAAATTTTAAAATTAGTTCGTTCCCACTGTCAATGAACGAACCAACGACGAACCAAAGGTACCCAGATTCACTGTACTACATTACTATAAATAACAAATGCAACTCTTAATGCCTAAATAAAAATCAGAATACGATTTATACTAAGCTTTTTTTATTAATTACATTTATAAAAATATCAGATCAAATCCCTGGTATTACAATTGTTGTTAACACTTTATTAGAGAAGAAATAATATAAAAAATGTGCAGTAAATATCAATATACAATAATATAAAAAACATGGATAATAATAGAAAATAAGATCTTTTATAAAAAAAAATCATAAACTACCAATACTTAGCCAAATACGGTTCCAAATCCAACGGATTCGTATTCGGTCCGAACCTTTCAACGGGAACACCGTTTTTATCAACAATGAACTTGGAGAAATTCCATTTTATAAAATCACCTAGAGTGCCACTTTGTACCCGTTTCAAAAATTTCCACAACGGATGAGCATTGTCACCGTTCACCTCGATTTTTTCAAAAACATCAAACTTAACGTTTCTTTCTCGAAGAAATTTTGTAATTTCATTACTATTTCCCGGTTCTTGACTACCAAATTGATTACACGGGAACGCTAAAATTCTTAAATTGTTAGATTTTGCATATTTTTCATATAATTCGTTTAATTGGTTATAATTATTATCTGTTAATCCACACTGAGACGCGACATTTACTACAATTAATGTATACCCCTTATATTTGTCGAGTTTAATGTTTCTTCCATATATATCTTTTACAGTAAACTCGTGTATTGATTTGGCGTTTTCATGGTTCATTTCTGTAGTTTCTTCCGTTTTACTAAAAGTATAATCATCAAGTTAAAATATATTTTTTGAACCTTATAAATAGTGTTGTTATTATATATTTTTTTATAATTATTATAAAAATGTTAATGTTGTCGTAATTAAATTACGTATCTCAGATAGTGATGAGTTCGTCGTGAGACAGCGTTTGACTAAACGTCACTAAACACGCAACGTCTAGATAATTGGGCGGTGCGTAAACAGTGTTAAGACAGAGGGAAGAAGTGTTAGACACTGTCTTTCCTCTGCTGATCCTGCTATTCGCGTGATACAGAGTGAAGCGGTATAAAAAACAAATAATACATAAAAAAATCAATACTTACTTCCCAATGTTATGAAACTGCCTAAAAGTATCAACAGCTTGATATATATCAGTGGCCATTATTTCCGGGTTCTCTAAAGCGGCGAAATGGCCGCCATCTTCTACAATAGTGCTGTGTAAATAATTCTTGTATTTTAATTTCAAAATGCAATCCGGTTGAAAAACTAGTTCGTATTTAAACTTTATACCCCATGTTGGTACTTCGGTTGGTATTCTGTAATAATGTTTAGTTATTTTTTTATTTATGAGTTGCTTTACGCCACAAAACTTGATCATCTGTGCCATTATTTACTCTTGTTCTTAATTAGGTTATTATATTTTTTCCAATTTCACGCTGTATCCTGCATATAGCAGGATAGGCAGACTGGGCCTATTGTTAAGACACTCCGTTTCTCACCTTTCGCCCAGTTTTAGTGACATTCTAAAAATATATTTAAATAGAGAAAGAAAACACTCACTCATCTATTTTCATACTAAAATATTTCCAATTAAATGTTTCAGCGTAAGCCCTCATACTGGTAGTGATACTATTAGTAGTCCAGTACACCATTATATTATCCAAGAGATGTGTCAAACTATATTTATCTAATAAATTGCCATCCCCAGACTTTTTGTATGTAGGGTTTGTCATAGTGGAGAACTTCTCTAAAATGTACGCTGATAAACCCGCCGGTGAATCAGTCAGGGCTATGCCTGAAAAAAATACATATTCATATATTAAGAGTTAATTATTAGAAAAAAAAAAACTTTTTGGAGAATTATTTTATGTATTGGCCATCCTAAATGCATTGTCAAGAACTAAATTTCTTCCCTACTATGCAGAAAATGTGTAAAACAAAAAAAAAGTAATTTTTCTTACCAACGGTATCAGGTTTAGTAGCCTGTATATGTAAATATCCAGATTCCTCTAAAAGTCTCATGATATGGTCACTGTATGGATACATACGACTTTCTAACTCTTTTTCCACTATCAACGATGGCCATAACGATCCTTTAAAATAAAATCATAAAATTTGCATATTAAATATAAAATAAATGTTTCTTTTTTTATCAGTTATAAAATAAATTCTGATTTATTTCCTAATTAGGTTCATTTTATTTAACTAGATTAGGGAAACAAAAACATTTTGAACATAAAAAAATTACTTTAAATTTGATCCACTTTTAAGTACATTCAAACTATGCAATGACAGCATCTGTGTTTCTTTATTAACTTTATTAACTGTACCGACCTTGCTATATACAGGATAATGTATGAAGCTAACAAAAATCAAAACTTTTCCAAACGAAAAGACTTGATACAATATATTATTTAACTCACCTAACCAAACATAAACATTGGCAAGTCTATGGAAAAATAGAACTGGTAAATTTGTATGGAAACCTAATATCCTTTCAGGGAACATAGTTGACAGTATTGAACCTAAATTATGTCCTATATCACCACCGTGTATATAATATTTCTCATAGCCAATTCTTTTCATTAAATTTGATATGACTATCGCCATTTCTAGTGGTCCTAGGCCAGGACGCGCTGGAGCCTAAAATGTTTAAAATAAATAGTTTCTTTTAGCTTTATATTTTTTTTTCGACTTGGCTCTATTCTGTTGACCTGGACTGGTCTCGACAGCGTCACCGGACGGGGGTTTCACGCTGGATCCCGTATATACGGCACGGATAGATAGAGATTGGAGACATTGCGTGTTGAGTGGGAAGGACTGAACGCCGCGCTTTGTCTCAAGAAAATGAAAATATTAAATGCGTCAAGGCCATTCTCAAGTTATAAAATCATAATGTTTTATGAAAAATAAAGATAACCCTTTCCCCAAATAGCCATAAATATTATTAAAAATAGGTATAGAACAATTTTCATAGCTGATAATAAAAATAATAAAGAATTTTATTACAATATGGTCGATGAGTCACGGCCGTTTTGACATTATTTTTTTTGAATTTTTGAGCATTGTTGCCTCCTGAAGAAAATTATCAAAAGTACGAAAAATCCTAAAATAATATCTGCCATCTACAGCTAACTAGAGGGCGGCTACGGCTCGTCGACCTTACTGTAATGTCAAACCTATCGTTTTATTACCTGAGAAAACCCAAATCCAGGCAAGCTAGGTGCTATAATTTCAAAGGCAAAATTATGGCCTACTTTAGGAGTAACAAGTTTAGGAATTAGTTCATAAAATTCTCTTATTGAGCTTGGCCATCCATGTAGTAATAGAAGAGGGACCACCTGTAAAAAAATATTTTTAGTTTTGACTGTCTATCCCACACAGCAGGGTTGACAGGGGAAAACAGTTGTTAAGTCACTCCTGTCATCCCAAACGTGAAGATGTTGTATGTTGAGTGGTGGAACTCAATACAGCATTCTGCAATTTTATTTAGTTACCTTTTTTAACTAAATATAAGTGATCATACATAGCAAATAACCGGGCAAGCGCGAGTCGGATTCGTACACTAAAATTCAAATTTTGCCCCCCTTTTATGGCTATTATTTTTTAGGCTTTAACCACAAATGTATAGTTTTCAGATTTATTTCCAAACTAGTTTTACCTGTAAATGTTAACTGCCAAATTTCATAATTCTAGGTCAACCAGAAGTACCCTTTTAATTTTAATTTCCTTTATAGTGTTGAAATACACTTTTTAATCAGGAAATAATGAGGCCATATATATTTCCAAGCATTCTTGCGATAAAGGGTCTTCCAACAAACAGATAGACAGATGGGCAACAGTGATCTCATAAGGGTTACTTTTTTCCTTAAAAAGTATGGAACCCCAAAAATCACAATAAAAAATCAAATGACATTAAACTTAAAAATCAACATATTTGTTAGATTACAGAGGGTTCCTTAGAGGTAGTTACAATAATTATTCTAAAAATATATTACATTTTTTTAAAGATGAATTGACAAAGCCAGTGGGACACCATTTTACTGAAAAGACATTCATTGTGGATTCTATTTCCACTTGGGAGTATGAATCATTATCATTTTTTCTGTCATGCATGTCATAA
>JAATLQ010031575.1:55273-66804 GCA_013421005.1 Heliconius erato x Heliconius himera
CCCAAAAATCACAATAAAAAATCAAATGACATTAAACTTAAAAATCAACATATTTGTTAGATTACAGAGGGTTCCTTAGAGGTAGTTACAATAATTATTCTAAAAATATATTACATTTTTTTAAAGATGAATTGACAAAGCCAGTGGGACACCATTTTACTGAAAAGACATTCATTGTGGATTCTATTTCCACTTGGGAGTATGAATCATTATCATTTTTTCTGTCATGCATGTCATAAGGCATGCTATTGAGTTCCACCATTGTCTTGTCACATGCAATTCCAACCTCTTGAAGGCGGTTTGTGGAGAATGGAGTGTCTTATTTCTAGATTTTGTCTTTGCAAAAAGTTTACAAATTTGTATTATTATACTCACTTCTACATCTGATGCAACATTGGGTTTCACATGTACATAATGCATATCCATACCTTGTATATTAGTTACAAAATGGTCATATTTATTGAAAAATTCTTCCCTTTCCTTAAAATTATATTTACGTTGCCAGTAATCTAATATTCTAGTCATAAAATTGGAATTGAATCCATAAGTAAATCCTGCATTTTCCAGTGGTGGGACCAGAGGTCTACTATGAAGAAGCCTTTCTCTTAGATCATTAATCACCTAGAAAAAAAAAAATATTTTAACATTTTTTGGCACAGGGGCACAAGTGTGTGACTGTAAATGTGACTGGTTGTGGGTTTGATCCTGACTTGAGGAAATGAAATATTTATTTATTTATATTTTAATTTCTTTGCTCTGGTGTTGAGACAAAGCATGGCATTGAGGTCCACTACTCCACATACAACAAAAACGTGCAATGCCTCCAGAATTTAGTGGAATTGTCTTACCACTAAGTTCCCGCTACCTACCCTACTGTGTGATACATAGTGAATCTGATTTATTTTTATTTTATTTAGTGTTTTTTATATTGAAATAACTTATATTTAAAAATGTTACCACATCAGAGAATTCTATTTTATAGGGTCTTATAGATAAATCTGGCTTCAACTCCATTGGATACGGTCCCCAGTATGCATCTAAATCTATTTTCGGCAGGTCAGGTGGTGTTGTAAGGAGTTTGTATGTGTAACATGATGCGATAAATGCAATTATCGCAAATATGAAGGAAAATTTACCAAACTGTAAAATAACAAAAAATTAAATGTAAGTATTTTGTAGGATTTTATTTTATTATATATATTTAAGTCAGAAAAAATAGTTATAAATACATAAAAAGATATTGCTCACTGATAGTAAAGAAATTTTCTGTTCCTTTCTCTCATTTTCATTTAGTGTTTTCTTATTTTCTTTTTTCGGCTGTTGTTTGTTGGCCATTTGGAATGTTTTCAAAGATTTTAAACTTAGAAATAATTATTGTAATACTATTGATGTTATAACTTGCTGCTAAGAGAAAGCTTATTTAAGATATTCAATTCATTATAGAATAATATTTTTATTGATATATTTTATATACTTATTGACAATGAAATGTATTTACCGGATAATATTTATTCACTTTGAGAAGTTTGACTTTTGAGAGTGGGTTCTTTTATCTACGTATGTTGATAACAGCTGATAAGTCAACTGCAACTCTATTACTTGATTAGAGAATGACTAAAAATTAAAAAATCTCATTTCCATTATTGTTTCTGTCAATGTCAATTATTTACATTAGGGTCGTGGATGTTTTTACATATTTTTCCGAATCTTATACATTTATTTAACATGTCATGAAAAAATACATACATTAAACTACGTTACGGTACATTAAACATGATAAAAAAGTATAAATAACGTAATAAAATAAAAGATATACTTATTATGCACAAATATTTTAAAGATGGCAAGACCACATCGAAGAAAATTAAAAGCATTTTTTTAATAATGTATTGAGAGATTTGTGACCTCTTAAGCCCAGAGATATAAATACTGATAGGGGCTCCCAAATAAACCGTATCATGTTTTTATTCTATTTGATAACTATCGGCCCCCGTGCGACTTCACCCGCTTTTTTTTATTCAATATTTTTTAGTTGTATTAACGAAAAAAATATTAATTATTTTAGTAAGGTTTTTTATACTGTTATACACTTAATAAATCGTAAGTTAAATCTTTTAACAGTTTATTTGATTTCTTCGCAAAAATTGTCATCGATATAGGTCGGGCATAAAAACTCATAAAAAGTAGCCTATGTGTTGCCCCAAAATCCTCTCTATTTTTGAAGTTCAAAGATATTGTCAGTGGAAGTCCCATAAAAGTAGGTCCAGCTATTATGGAGATAAGCCTGGACAAACTGAAACTTAAAAATTATTTGTTTGTGTTTTAGTATTATATTATATGTATATATACATTAAAAACAAACACGGTCAAAAGTCAGTGTGACGTTATTGAAATTGGATAATATAAATTACCTGAGTTTAATGATCTGTCTAGGCATGAGGGTTAAATTCTTGAGCCTATGTAACTTTATAGGTTTACCTACTAATGTTTCAAAAAGTTTAAATTAAGTATATCCAGATGATTCTTTTCCATTCAATTGGTTTCGAATCAGGTACCATTTCTCGTCTAAGTTTGCCTTTCATATGTAGGTATAAATATATGTATTAATTATTGTATGCATTAATATATAGAAAGAGAGTGCTAATAATAACCTTCGTTAATATATAAAGCGTAAAACGTAAACGTACACCAATAAGTAGATACTATTAGGGAATATACTATAGGTTACTTTAGCAGTTATTATGTAACTAAAATGTATATATATACATATATATACAGGGTGGAAGTGTCAGCACCACATTAAATGAAACCACACACACACACACACACACATATATATATATATATATATATATATATATATATATATATATATATGTGTGTGTGTGTGTGTGTGTGTGTGTTTTTATATATATATATATATATATATATATATATATATATATATATATATATATATATATATATATATATATATATATATATATATATGTGTATATATATATATATACACACATATATATGTATATATATAAGCAAATAACATTTTTTTCACATTAGTTAAAACTAATAATAAATGTTCTTGCCGGTTACTACATGTAACTTTAGTATGTTACTTTCGTAGGCGCTTGTAATTAATTAGAATTTAGAGATGTCTGGCAGGGGGTTACAACCATGCTAAGTATCTGGCAATGGACTACGTCACATTTTAACCATTTTATTAGAAAATAAATATTATAATTTTTAAGAAAAAAACCGACATCTTCAATTTCCCTCGGATCCCATAATTAGGAACTAACCGAACTTTCATCGAACTACCCTTTTATCCTTTCCAATAAAAAAAGAATAATCGAAATCGGTTGGCGGGATATTGAGTTACTCCTCCATAGGTCGCGTACATACTTAATGCAAATTAAAGACTTGTGTGATTTTCTCATGGATACCATACACGATACAGGAATCACTAGCTTTCAAATAAAAAAGGAATCATCAAAATCGGTTCACCCAGTCAAAACTTCTGAGGTAACTAACATAAAGAAAATACAGTAGAATATAGATAGTCTCCTCCTTTTACAGAAATCGGTTAAAATAATACTTATTTTTATCGCATTGTAAATTTTATTGAAAAATTATTGAGAATTTACAACATTTCTCAACTTTTTTGAATAGCAAAGAAATATGGATTTAAAGCTTACAATTTTTAAGCACATAAAAAAAAATTACATATGTTTTCAGTTATATTATAAACCATAATTCATTAACTATATTATAATAGATATTATTTAAATGTACATATATTTATCAAGTCTATTTATCTAGAAAACCATCAGTATATTCTCTGCGTAAATTTATTTTAACTTTGAAATAATGAAAAGATTTATTCACGTGTGAAACGAAGGCGCGAATAAATGTAAGTTGAATGACGTTGTCATCGCAAGCCACAATCCCTCTGTTAATTGAGCGCGCGGGGCCAATATGGGTTTTTTAATTTTTCCAGTCAA
The DNA here is from genome assembly GCA_013421005.1 of Heliconius erato x Heliconius himera. Classification (NCBI taxonomy): domain Eukaryota; kingdom Metazoa; phylum Arthropoda; class Insecta; order Lepidoptera; family Nymphalidae; genus Heliconius; species Heliconius erato x Heliconius himera. Next base: position 59,275 of record JAATLQ010031575.1, read on the forward strand.
CCGCCACGTTGATACAGCCTAATAATAGGGATGCGACAGTGTAAAATATTTTTTATTGAGAAGTTAAAAATGATTTGATACCATTTTACATTCATAAAGAACATACATTAATACAGGTAAAGTGAGCGATCACTTTATATTCTATTATGTATAATTGGAAATATAATAAGATTGATTCTCACACGACTACGTCTAACTTAATACATTTGTAAGTAATTGTGCATAAGGAATTAAGCATTAATTCTGAAAAATTTAAATGGGTTCTATATATGCATGGAAATAGTAAATACTTACATAGTCCTAAACTTATTAACGTTAACATATTGACTTCAATGTGTTTGTATTCATTCGTTATTTATGACTTTGGATCTAGAATCAAAAAAGGTTATTAAAAGGATGAATGTATTTTTATATTCGTAGATTTCAAAAGTATTTTAATTAAACCTCTGATTACCTATATTGAAAAATTATATTATGAAGATTAATTAATATATAATAAATGATGAAAAATTAATGTATATATTATACAGAAAATTCTTTTTACAGCGCTTTATATCCTGTTTTGTAAACACCGAATTACGCTATTGTGTGAAGGTTAAAGTAAAATATGAATGGTGACATATTTGTGCATAATCTATGTGAATGAAAAAAAGAGAAAATTAGTCATCAGAAAAGGTTATTTATTTTACAATTAAACAGTCATATAGGACATATGTTAAAGTTTTGTATAGTTAAAATATTTTTATCACAAGTTACAACCCTATAAAACACCCACCACGCTTTCAGCGCGCTATCACGGCTCTCAGTGCTGTCATCGTATTCCATTTTTCCCGCCCATTCGATTTTACTTTCCAAACAGATTTTGAACCAAAATATATTTGCTAATATAAACCTAAAAGACATAAATTTTAATAAACAATGCTCTAAATTCCCTTAAACGTTTTTGCTTTAGGCTTCTTTAATTTTTAGTCAAGCTTAACATTGCGGTTTTTAACCGAAAGCCTCTTTTAGAGGAAATGGCATCCGAATTTAATATTGGTTTTAGTGAGTAATGAAAATATTTAATTTACTTTTGATAGTTGGTGACTGTCAATGAGGAGATAATGTTTTTAATTAATGCTTTATTGACTTCTCAATTATGTATACTTCTATTCAAAAGAGAGAAAAATATTGCAGATGCGTAGGTAAGTACACATTTTGTTATTTATTAGAACTATTATCGATATATTTAAGTTTTTATTATTATGTAAGCAACATAATGTATCTTAATAACTCAAGTTAGACTATTTGATGGGTTGAACTAAACCGTAAGACGGGAGTGCAGGACACTGATAAGCTTGTCACAGCGACGCTGTTCCCTCGAGGGTTACCGCCTAATATCATCGTCACTATTATGATTGACCACTATAAGTATTGTTTCGTAGATGCCAAAGTTATAGGAGTTTAAAGTAACTATATATCCAATAAGTATAAGGTTTATATTATTACTATTAAATTGATATTTTGGGAAAAATAAATATTTTATTGTCTGTTGTAAAATGTATGTAATGTAAAGCAAACTTTCTACAGTGTGGCAAAATATATTTTTACCGTTTTGAAAAATTTATTGAAAATGAAGATGTGCATAGACGATGACTAAATTTATTTCCATTCCAAGTATTTCTATACTTTTTATTCAGCTTCAGATCTTTTGAATAAGGTATTTATAGTACATAATAATCAGAGCAAAATTAAATTTTCCTGTATAGACATCAAGTTATTTTATATATTTTATTGTTGACGAAAAGTCTATAATAATAAATAGCAAGAGAAGCCCCAAAAATCAAGCGAGATCAGAACCTATAATTTTATTTTCGTAACTTTTATTTTTATAAGTACACATACACTTGTACACTCGAATTATACATTATTTTATTTATTAGATAGCTGTTTATATGTAATATTAAATTTACATAAATGTAATAATTATAATTTTCGTATTTACTATTGCATGCTAACCCACTAAGCAATAAGTGTTTGTGTTGAAAGATTCATTATAATAACTTATTCGTTACCAAAAAATAGAGTATCAATCGTTACATAATATTTTCAACCCCAAATTTTTATACGAATATTATGTAGCCCTTCTAATAATAGATGGCTATTTACTCAGGGATGTATAATTTCAGGGGAAGTTTGGCATATACTTAAGTCTGTTTGGAACTTAAGGCGATAACGTCACAGGTTCGGCTTAGCGGTTACGAGACTTACGAGTTTCGCTTGACGCTCCGCTTTCAGAGATTGGGGCTTTAGACATTATTGCTTACAGTAGGGTTGTAATACAATATTTTAATTTTGCATATTTTGCATATAATTTTATATTTTTTCAACGCTTTATCTTGATACCAGAGCGAGACCGAAGAAATGAAAATAATTAATTCCCCCTGATTGGAAATCAAACTGACATCAGTCTCGTTTACTGTTAGAAATATAATTTTAATTTACTAATATGTACCTATGTTTTTTTTAAGGATTATTCCATATTTAGGAAATATGAATACTTATTTAGAAAACATATAAAAATATGAACGTAGCGGGACTTAAACCAGCGCCTCTTGGAAATCGTCTAAGCGCTCTGTCCACTAAGCTTGAGAATTTTTTATATACTTTTACAACTTATTTATGTTGTTAGCATCTCTATAGGGAGATTATTGCTTAGAATTATCCATTGGCAGGAGAGAATGCGTTTCTTAATGTTTCTTTTTTTTATATTGACGAAGGCAAATAGCTACCAAGTACCAGTCCTTTCATACTTAAACCTATTAAATATCCATAGAGTAGAAACGAAAATTTATATAAGAACCAACCCTATAGGATCTCGTTACGTAGCTACGGAGCATCAGATAAGGGCGGGCTCAAGTTTAATTGAATCCTGCTGAAGTTTCCACCCGGCCTCTGATTGGCGCGCGCAAGACATTGTTCACCCTCGCTTTATACTCTGCTCTATTTGAACTAACTTGCTTTCATCTTTAAATGGCGTTTGAGAATAGGCTTTTTATAATAGCTTTTTATTACTACTTTAATTACATATATATTTGGTATTATTGCTATTTCTGTATTAGATATTTTTTGTCTTAAATAATATCTGCACATATATTATTAAGCTGAAGAGTTTGTGTTTTAGTTGTCGCATGGGCACAAAGTGTGACTGTAAAATCGACTGGTTGTGGGTTCGATCCCCACTCGAGGAAATAAAATATTTACTTACATTTATATTTTCATTTCTTCGCTCTGGTGTCGAGGCAAAGCGTGACGTTGAGTTCCGCCACTCAAAATCTCCAGAACTCGGTGGAAAGTGGGGAACGGTGTGGCTTAACACTACCTCTGCCTACCCTGCTGTGTGCGGGATACCGTATGAAGCTAAAAAAAAATTAAGGTAAACTACTTGAAATTACATTATTAATAAAGAATTTCTCTTTACCCCCGAAACATTATATATAACAGAGTGTTAACTTTCTACATCTCAAGTAAGTATATAGAGTGAATTTTATTTAAGTTACACATTTCTATTACGGCCATCCTATGACTCCCAGAAATCAAATGTTAATGATATTAGATTATGTTCATCAGACTATGATGAGTCAGTAATTAATCTAAAAAAAAACAATATATATTCATATTATACATATAAGTAAAGAAAATACATAATACTAATTAATAGTGTATTTTTAATGTTCAATAACCGTAGTTCCACTTTCATATTTGTTTGTTTCACAATGAAGTTACCACGTACTAGTAGGTAGGTATAAGTACAAAGAAAAAAAGGAGACAATTTCTGGAGAACGGAGTGTGTGATTATATTCTCACTGCCTATTGTGCTGTATGCGCGATGCAAAGCAACGAAGTTGTAGGTATATCTAGCCTGTGTGTCAAAAACAAGCATAATTTATTATATTATTCAATTCTTTTTATTTCTAGGATTTTTAGGGTTCCATACCTCAAAAGAAAAAAAGGAACTTATGAGATCATTTTTTTGTGGGTCTGTCGGTCTGTCAAGAATATTTATTTTTGTATTAAAAACAACATTATTTTGTTGTACTTTTACCCATTGGCATGAAAAATGATGTTTGGCTTCAGTTATCAACGTACGTTTGTAATTGATGTGCGTGTCCGCAAAAAGAATTTCGCTTACATCACAAATATAAGAAGTATTTAATTAAATTTAAACTTTATCACCCTTAGAATAAAGCTCATGTATATGTTTAAACTTTTATATGAGATTCGCAAGGTTGTTCTACCATCGAATTAGTTCCAGCTAAAGCAAACTAGACCGGACGTACATTAGATGTTACGCGTAACTTATAATTTTGGAAACAAATGATAGTATCTATTATGTTCAAATGTTGCATTAGTATAAAAAAGTATAGATTTATAAAGATTATCCATTTATTCATATAATAATAATAATAATGCAGTTGAATATCACTAGGAATCTTAGGTAATTTTACTGAACATTTTTTTATTTAATTGTCTCTTAGAAGTATTTTATAAGATTCCTTTTTTTCTTCAGCTTCAAGCTTTGTTTCGTATCTAGCAGAGTAGGCAGAGGGAACCTAATGATAAAACATTCCGTTTTTCCACTTTTTGCAGAATTTTGCGAGGCATTGCGTGTTGAGTGGCAGAACTCAACGTCGCGTTTTTAACTTTTACGAGAGCGAAGAAATGAAAATATTAATAAATAATAATTCTTGGTGTCATTCTAGTGTCGAGACATTGCGTGTTGAGTGGCGTTGAATTGCGCCACTCAACACGCAATGCCTCCAGAATTTTGCGGAAATTGGGGAACGGAGTGTCTTAACATAAAGTTCCTTCTGCCTACCCTGTTGCATGTGGGATACAGCGTGAAGCTGATTTGATTTTTTTTTTAATAATTCATTCCCCCGAGTAGGAAACAAACTCACGACCGTCACGTTAAAGTTGTGCCGCTGTGGTAAGACGGCCTCAGATTATAAGATTCTAATTAAATTTTGAGTTAGTTTCGTTATTAATAAGTATATAGAGAAAACATATGATGAAAACTTTCTAATTACAATGCATTACCTCATAGATTAGAGATACATTTTGTGAAAAGAAAAAATATAATAATCTAAATTGTATTTTTTTTTAGCTTAACGCTTTATTCTGCATATAACAGGATAGGAACACAGAATCAGTGTCAAGACACTTCGTGCTTCTTTATCTGCCCAAATTCGAAACATGTGAGTGACGGAACACAAGGTTGCTCTTTTTTATCAGACTGGCAAATAAAAATAGTTTCAATATAGTCATTTCCCAAGTAGGAATTTAACCCACGACCATCGCGCAGCGAGCCACTACGCCACGATGACGTCATGAACTTATTATTTTGGTTCTTATTATTGGGTTTCGTTATAATTTATGGTTAGGTTGGTTCTTGTAACATTTTTTTGTACAAATTCCTTGGGCAGACTGTCATTGGCAATTCGCTTGGCAATTGGCTGTCGCTTCGGCGGTTTTCAAAGAGGCGCGGGTTCAAATTCCGATAAGTTCAAATTCTGTATACGTTTTCTTAATAATTATTTTTCTTTCCTGAATATGGAATAACACTTAAAAAAATGTAAAAATAATAACATTCAATTAAATTTTTCATTGTAATCGATCCCGGAATAAGAAGTATCGAATCTCAATCGGATGCTGTAATACGTATCGAGTAACAATGCCTCGTTCGTTAGATTATATTTCAATAGTCAGACATTAACTCGTGAAAGTGGAGCGCGTTTGTTTCTAACTAAATAAGCGATATATAATTTAATATACGTAATGAAATTGGTGAGAGGCACTTACGTGTATTTAAAATTATTTTTAAATTATATTTTATAACATGGTATGCGTTTATTCATATGTAAATACATGATGTATATATAGCTCTATACTTTGTTGTTTTAATGTTAATAATTCTGATAGCTTCACGTTGTAGCACACGACATATGGTATGCAGAGGGAACTTAATGTTAAGACACTCCGTTTCAAAGTTAGGTATTGCATGTTAAGTGGCGGAACTCAACGCCGGGCTTTTGCCTTCGTGTCAGAGCGAAGGAAATTAAAACATTAATAAATAATAATTCATTCTCTCGAGTGGGTATCGAACCCACAACCGTCGCGTTATAGTCATACCTTGTGCCATTTGGCCACGATGGCTTCAATAAATAAATGTTGGTTTTGTATTTAATAAAGACCAAAAATTATTGTCATTGATTTATTATTGTAAATATTATGTTCATACTACGTAGCTCGTAAAAATTATCCAAACGTAAAATTATGCAATGTTAAATAAAAATCAGCTTCAAGCTGTATCCTGCACACAGCAGGGTAGGCAGAGGGAACCTAATGTTAAGACACTCCGTTCCCCACTTTCTGCCGAATTCTGGTTAAATATTAATGATATTGATGTAATGAAAACTATTTGCTGTTATTAATGTCAGTTTTATGCTCTACAATTTTTTTTTGATAAGCTAAAAACAATGATAAATAAAATTTAAAAAATGCTTAATACATTATTTACTATAAATAATAAAATATATTTGTTGTAATTATAATACATTTTATAATGGTAAAGAAATCATTTGGATATATTTTCTTTCTTATATTATAGTGTCACATAGTTACTTCTATCTACAGCCTAATTGCAATAATTGATAAATGACGTCCAGCAGCAGCTGTCTAATTCGAATATTATATTTCATATTATAAGTATTATATTTTTCCAATACTTTTGTGTTATGTAAATATTAGGTTAGTGAGAAAACATTGCCAAATTGTAGAAAAAATATTAAAAGATAAAATGCTACATGGAGTTTTTTATTGATAAAAATTGTATATAGCAGCAATGTTATTATCATCATATATTTACATCCAGAGGGTGCCCTGACTAACATCTGTCCGATATTTGTTCTTGGGCATACGGGTACGCGACCCCGGATCCTCGAGCCACCACTTATTATAACCTCCGTCCAGTCCATAAATGTGGTGTCCCTTTCTTTTAATCCCCCTCCTTTTTCCTACCCTCTCCTTCTACCCATCCTTCCCCCCTTTCTATCTGTCCTATTCCTTTCCCCCCGGTTTCCCCCCACAAAGGGGTTTTGGAGGTCAGATGGCAGTCGCTCTATTTAAAAACCGATATCCGCCGCTATAATGGAAAGTTCGATTTTGAAACTGGGTACGGCTAGGGCGTCGCCGCTAAACGACGCGCAGGCACATCGCCCTACACCTGCGATAAGTGGGCAAGGGCTACCGTGACAAGTACGGGCACGGCTAAAGACGCAAGTACCCAGACGGAAACTCCGCTTTGCAACGTGGAATATTGGCTCTCTAACCGGACGATGCAGAGAACTCGCAGATGTACTCATGAGACGTCGGGTCCAGTGCGCTTTCCTCCAGGAAACTCGCTGGAAGGGCAACAAGTCCCGTAACATCGGACAGGGTTACCGGCTTATATACACTGGGTCACCTTCCGGTAGAAACGGTGTGGCGGTA
>JAATLQ010031576.1:0-11532 GCA_013421005.1 Heliconius erato x Heliconius himera
CATCACAATCTAAGTAATATCGATAAAATACAAATCGTCCTAATCAAATAACATCGACGGGTTCAGCGGAAAGTAGGATTTCCAATAATCTAGTTTTAAAGAATACGGGAAACCTAGCTTGTCCAGTTTGCTTAATGCAATTCAACTTCTTTCGCTCAAGAAAGAATGCTTGCAATTACCGCGGACCCTCTGAGCTCGGTCACCCGGCGTCTGTCCACCACGCGCACCTGTTACCTCTTGAAACTTATCAAACTAATTTTAAATTCATTTTATACTCAATTATGATCAGATAGTTTGATTAATTGGACGTTTTGGTATAAAATGCCCGCATATTGTGAAAAATATGTGAAGTACAGACGTACAAATAAGTATGGTACAAACGTACATATTCATATGCATGCAAATCAATTGCGTACTAATAATGTTTAAGAATACTTATCATGCAGAATTCCGCATTCGTATCTCATTCCGATAAATGCCGAGACGTGAAAGCCAATTCTGAATAATAAGCGACCGGACCACACCCCACTCTGCTGTTGTTTGATAAATTTTGAAGGACCATCGGCTAAATTTAATTAACATTGGTTAGTCATTTAACAAAAATCACACAATCCATACATGAATATTCCGATCATTTACACGTTACTCTATTTACTGTCATTTACTGAGTGAAATATACACCATTACCGTCCACCGACACTCCGGTACGAAGTCGATATTCTGATGCGGTAAGTACTCTATAGTTACGATATAATACCTAATTTAAAAATTTGTGTTTTTTGTCCTCTACAGCCAGGTGAGTACGTTGTCGGGCTTGCTGGGCGTCGAGTTGATCAGTGACTGCACGTCGTCCAGTAGTATGTCATTTGTAAATTCTCCCAACTGGAAAACAACAGAATGCACTTTATTTCAAACTGCTCTACATTTTTCATTATCATAGATCATTGAAAGTGCAAGAAGTGTTTATGTAACAGCCGTATTTAAATTACTAGAATATCTAATTAGCGTTAATTTTTTTATAATTATAAAAATAGATAATTATCATCAGAGAAATGACGACACAAGAATTGTTTACATAAATAATGAAAGCTTGCACAGGTGTACAAGATTCGCGTTCGTGGAAATATAGCAAGGACGACGGTTTATAGGAATTGAACACGATGTTACCTTGAGCGGGCATATAGTTTACTTACTGGTTTGTATCATTAACTTATTACTTGGTGTTTCGTTCATAACAACATTAAAATAATATTGCACAAATTAATTTACTTTCGTCATTTTATAGCTTCATTACCTATATTTAACCTATTAAGTAAATGTAAAATGTGCAATCTTGTTATTAATGTGTTTTTGTTGTTTAAATATATAATTTAAGGAAATCATTTGCAATTTAATAATTATATAATAGAGACGACTTTATCAGTATCTGCTTTCGAAAACCGAATGCTATTTTTATAAAATAAAAATAATTAACAGTTTTTTTTTATTTTCGTACCAAATATGATTAATATTAAAACAATATAAATATAAGTGCAGAGAGTATATTAAGATTAACTCTACAGAATAAAATTTAGTTTTAAGATGGTACCAGGTCGTCGGTGATGTCGGCGGAGTCGAGCGCGGCGCCGGCCTCGCTGGTGCAGTCCATGCGGTCGTCCATGCCGGAGAGGAAGTCCTCGGGCGTGTGCGGCATGGAGTACGACTGCGTGACGGCCATGCCCAGTCCGCTATCCGCCGACTCCTGGCGCTGGTGATCGGTCAGGCCCGACAGGAAGGGGTCCAGCGGCAGCTCCGTGCTCGCGCCCGCGCCCCCGCCGCCCGCCGGCAGCGCCACCACGATAGGCGAGGATTGCCGCGCCATTAACTCTGACTGGAGAAATTTTCATGCATCTTGAGCTCGTATATTTTTCGAAGTATTTATTGCTTTAATTTTACGGTGAGTGCGTTCGCGCTCGCAAGTGACGGGCAGATTCTGATCTCGTTAATTACATTTTGAATAATATTTTTGATGTTTATATCTACTCAATAAATAAAATTATCAGCTTTTATGTAATTTATCGATTTTTTTATTATTATTATTTCTTTTTTGGTTTCAATTCTTCTAACATATACGTGTTTGTGTTTTTTGTAAATGTCCAATAATACTAACCTGGAGTAGTATCTCCTGCTGGCGTTGTTTAAGTCTTTCTCGTTCTAACTGTAGTGACTGCAATCTTAATTTTTGCTGGCAAGCCTGTATTGAGGCATTGGCCCAACCTCCGCCCGCGGCGCCGCTCCCCGCTGGAGTACGTTGCAAGTGTTGCGCTGGAAATAGAAAAACATAATTTTTTAACACACTTCAGAACTCCATTGAGGTCTTGTGTACTCTGTAATAAGCAATAAACTTACGTATCCTTGGATCGAACCAGGATGTCGTCCGAGCCGCGTGATTGATAAAGTATATTTCTCCCTCCGGTGTCGTTGCCTGTTCCCAGCCGTCCGGCAACGGCCCGAGAGGATCTGTCGTCGTATTAGTGCTTGTACTCTTCGCTGCTGAAATTAATTAGACGCGTTTGAATATATTGAAATAAATTTAAATTAATTTACTTAAAAGCAAACGAGTTTTTATTCTCTCAACAGCGACTAGTTGCAAGCCAGCAGGTGGTAGGTACGAAACAAGTGTGCATATTATCGTTAAAATGGATGGAAATCGAATGGTTATGATAGAAGGTCACCGGGTTTATTCTGAGAATTTTGTAGCGTAATAGTGTCAAGTAGTGTGAGACGCTATTGTGTGCTTGTATCCAGAAAATCATATTCAAAGGAAAGCATGGGTTTTTAATCGATACAAACTCCATTGGCTGCAAAACATTTCTCCGTAATGTTTTCAATGTACTATAAACAGCATCTTCACATCGAGCCGTACCATTTCGTTTGGCCAATTCATACGGAGAATAAAATGAATCACCATGCAACGGATGCAACGCCAACTCACCCTCGCACATTCATGCTCATCTCGCGCTCATGAGGTATGCGACACGTAACAAATGGACGGCCATTCATAAACAACGCCAGTTATATAATTCATATACATTAATGTTCATATTTCAACTTTTATCATTGATACAAAATCGATTCAAAATATTTTTTTTCAATTCAAGCGATTCTTATATCATTGTGTTATTCACTTTGTTCTGTACTTTCCGTTCATTTTACTTCTACTTGAGACTCAGACTCGTGAAGAAACATTTTACAAAATCTATCGCACAAATAAATAAACGTGTCAATAGGTATATTTTTCAAAAAACGATGAAACGGGTACGGTTTATCGTTTATGGTAGTATACTATTTACACTATAAAGTAGCATATTTTATATAATGAAATTATATTCAGAAATAGGAACTATATCACGTATTATTAACACTACATAATGTACATTTCTTTTTATTAAACACACTTGTTTAACAATACACCTAACAAAAAAATACGTGCTCAGAATCCATATTTATAATAGTGTTATTATTAAATTAAAGTCTCAAAATTGAGTAATATTATATATAGACTTTTAGCATGAAAATGTAATGCATCATTTGAAAACTATTTTATATTTGAGAAGCAATATATTATCGCGACATCAGATTATAAGAAGGAATGCGGTGTAAAAACATTATTCGTTTGTCAGGTGATCTACATAGTGGGCTTGTTTGCGCCTCTAATAAATCTGAGATAACAGCATCTTCAGCCTACAACTTGCTCTATTTAGCGCCGTCAGAGGTGTTCATTACCACGGAACGTGACTACAGCACGTACTGAAGTAAACTATCATGAGACAATGCATAAATGTATCTCTACACGTGACTCTACGTTAACTTCGATTTGGCCAAATGTCCTTGCTATGTTTCTAATATTATTCTGTTTTCAATATTATATGTACCATATAATGGAACAATTAACTTGCCACATACAAAAAACGACAAATAAGGTGTTTGTAATCAAAGTTTATATTTTCGTATTGAGTTGTGTTTTGAAAATATAAACTGTTTTCGATTTAAGCCTGCCAAAAATTCATATCATAATACATTTATACGACGTTTTACGTTTTCTTCAGTTTCAAAATAATAAATATTTTATCTATGAGGTTTACTTAGCGTTTCATTATAAATAGAAATGATTTCTTGCCAAACAGCTGCTAAAGCGAACTTATTATTTTTAAGTATTGATTACAAATTAAATATATATTGGAACGAATTATAAAATGTCCGATATCGTTATAATAAATATTTAAATTTTGCTTTATTTTACAACTATAAAACAAAACGATATCGATAGCATACGCATATAGCAACATTGCATTGTTAGACCGTTTACAGAAGAGCAAAATAACAATGCAAAGATGAAGAGAATTAGGTGGTCTATAGATATATACCATATTAAAGCATACGTGTCGCAAGAGCGCTAAAAGCCGCGCGCCGGCGCCGCCAGGGCCGCTGCGCTGGCGCCGACACACCAATGTATTTTCCGAACACCTTTCAACGCTCGTCTCGCATCGACCGACGGAAACAACGCGTTAATTCCCGTCATAAAATCAGTTTTAGAATTCGGGTTATTTACTTGTTTTTATTTTAGTTCCATGATAATTTTAAACGTCGCCCCGAAGCCAATTAGATCACGTGAAAACAAAATCGAGTTATGTTTGCTTCTAAAATGTAATAAACTTACCATACGCTTCTAATGCTTATTTCAGTAAATGGCTCCTTACTGGCTACTCAACATGAACAATTTCTAATCTTATTAAACAGCCGTCATTTTATATAACCTTTCTACTTGTTAGGTTTATAAAAAGTGAGTGGACTATTTCGCTAGTTTTATTAAATTAAATTCATTAATATAATAATTTTCATAAATATATAATTTAAAAGCATTTATTATGTTTTATTATAAAATAAAATACTATTTCAAAGTAGATACCTGTCGTTACAGCAGCTATAGCCGGTGCGGCCGCTGGTGTGAGCAGCGTCTCTGCACTTTGGTGCTGAACACTGCTTGTTACTGTTTGCGCAGCTAACGTCTTGCGGGGATCCTCCCATGTCGTTGTTTTTGTAATGTGGCTGTAAGAAAAAAAATATTTATTAAAATAACTTACTTACTTTAAAATGATCAGTTCAGAATGACTTAAACAAATTTTTATTTATTTATTGTTTTAGCTTCACGCTGTTTCCCGTAAATTAATTAATAAAATAGTTTAAGCAGAGAGAACCTGGGGACCTAGTGTTGCGACACTTCGTTCCCATCAAGACATTTCCGTTCCCTACTTTCCGTGGAATTCTGGAGACATTGCGTGTTAAGTGACGAAAGTCAAAGTCGCGTTTCCGTTTGTTACCAGAGCGAAGAAATGAAAATATTAAATATTTCATTTCGTCGAGTGTTAATCGAGTCCACAACCTTTCGAGTTTACAGTCGTACGCTTGTACCCTACGCGACGACTGCCTTTAAATGATATTTGAAAATAAAACATATTACTATAATTTAAGGAATTGTAACTTTTAAACTTCTAAAATATTTCTTCTCCCAAAGGCTATAGGTTATTTCGAACAAAACCAAATTATTTTATCATTAACTAAGGGCCGCCCGCAATTTCGTTTGCGTGAAGTTCATATCAATTTTTATACGCCGTCACCGCCACCTTTGAATAGCTTTTCAGTGGCGGTACTCTGCTTTTTATACGTATATTGTGATCTTCCTATTTCAAGCGATTTGATTATGGGAAATCTTATCAAGAACATAATTTAACATTTCCAACTCTATATTGTGTATAAAGAATATATTACATGAATAAATGCACATTACCTTAATGGAAAAAATGAATTAAACAATTTCATTGATTTTTGTTTAAGTTTATTTAAATAATGAGGTTTATTAACCATGTATGGAACATATTCAAACTGGTGCGGAGTAAAAAAGAACTAGGTTCTTGCTACTGGTAAAAATAAAAGTGTTCTTAGTATTATTTTTTGTCATTTGTGTTGGCATAAAAGGCTGGACGATTTACATGGCGCTAATTAGTCCCTATTTGTCCAGAAAATTTACATTTTTTTTCATTTAAAACTAATAAAGTATTATGCATCCATACCTATATTATAAATTCGAAAGTAACTTTGTCTGTTTGTCTGTCCGTGTGACAGAATCCGGGCCAAATCACTGACCTGATTGTGATAAAATTACATAGAGATACTCTGTGAATGAACATAGGCCATTTTTTTTTTCATATTTGTAATATTCTTGATACCGACCCGAACGCCTGTTCGGGAATAATATAAAACGACGTTGACAGTTTTGTAAATTTTCCTACATTTTTAATCTACTGTTAATTTTTATGTGGTTATTTGCGATGTATTTATTATTAATTAATGTTTTTCTTAGATTTTTTTCAATTTCTTGGTTTGGTCTTGCTTCGCTTGCTTGCAGCTTTATTTTATTCTGGTATTTTATTTCGTGTTACTTTTAATTTTATTATTTGCTTAGCTAGTTTTGTTTAGTTTTTTATTAATTTTAAAAAGTTCTGTAAATTTTAAATAGTTAGGTGTATTATAATATTAAGAATTTCCTTTAGTTACTTTTACTTATTTTGTTTGTTTATTTCAATTACTCGGGTATTTTTGGTAATATTAAGAATTTTATTTCCCGTGCTTATGTCTACTTATTACTCTTTTTCGGTCTTTTTTTTCATTATCTAAGCTTATATTTTCGTACAGATTTCAATAGAACCTATTGAAATCTGAAAATAATTTCACAATTACATTTACTAAATATTGGTATGGTTCAAACGGACGAAGTCGCGCGTCCGCTAGTACAAAATGTTTTACATCCAATTAAAAAAACTACACATAATTTAAAAAAAAGGGTATAAATAATCTTTTACAGTATCGATGTGTTCCGCAAATGAACGTTAAATAAGGTAAACGAGCCAATAAATAAAAAGATCCGTGATAGCCTTCGGCAGTTACCGAGACACATGTAGTGTAAAATACTATACTTCCGTCATTTATAATAAAAGATCTTTAACAAATACTAAGTATTATGAGTCAACGGCAAAAATATGAAATAATATATCTAAAACACTTTTCGGTTGTTGTATATACAGTAAAATTCGATGAATTTCCAAGCTTTCACCAAATAAACAAGTATTACAATAACCAGTTATGGAGCATCAAGCTAAAAACATACCAAATCAAGAGTTGTCAATGAAGCATTGACACTAGATTAGTTTTTTGTTAAAATAGTTGAAATTTTATTTGATATTCTAAATTCCTCAAAATTAAGTTATAACTAAAAAAAATATTAACTGATATTTGTAATATTAGTATATTGTAATATTATTATAACATCTTTAAATATTTAACAGAACATCATCTTTAGTTTTAGTTTTACATGTATAGTATAATTGGATGTGAAGGAAAATCTTTGTACGCTTTTTTACTAAAATTTGGTGGACGGAAGAGTATAAACTTTGACAGTTATAGTTAATATAGTGAAAGAGTGCAGAGTGATAATATATTTTTTTTAAATAATTTAAAAAATATACAATAAATTAGTAAAATAAATATACCACACACGACCATATGTTTCACTATATATACCCTTGTATAAAGCGTGTATTCATTAATTATTTAATTTTAAATATAAATTTCAATAATTATAAATTATTAATGAATTTCGTCTTATTTGCAGCTTCAATCCTAAAATCACACTGATAATTAAGGTTTAATATGTATGGTCTACATACTGTAACCGGAACAACTTTTTCATACAAGTATGTGCAGCAAGTGACCATTTCGCTAAAGCTGATGGGGGAGACGGTGGTAAGGTCGCCTTGGGTACGCAGCCAGTGTACTTATAATTATAAGGCCGTTGGTAACAGACATGATGTGAGCCGGGCCTCCCTACTTAGCGGTCGATGTGACCAATTTGTAGGTAAACCGGACGCGGCGTTTGCGCTGGCGACCTAGTAGTGAATAACCACTCACCGCCATGATGAATGGCTCTTTTACTTTCATCACTTTAACAGTAGGTAATCAATAAGTGAATTGACCGCCCTTTTTCTTAAAGAGTATGAGTATTATGTTTTTTTTTTTTTATCATTTTATTTTCGATAAGCTTTTCGTTTTAACTTCCTGAATATATCAACTACTTCAGTTGTAATATTAAATTTATTATTTTTAATTTATAGATAAACTTTAATAATATAAAATAAATAAAACTAAACCTACATTCCTTTACATTTTATAAGCCAAAAGAAAAATATCTAAAAAAAAGAGAGAAAGCATTTTTAGCAAAAACTATTACCAACAAAAAAGTAAAGAATAATTTGTGATATAGGTAACAAAAAGCAGAGATAAGGAAATGATTTAGCAATGGAAAGCGGCCGAGGGCATGACCACGATGAATCGATTTGCTCGGGGCGTTAATGAACTTGGCCGCCGTATCAGCTGTTGTCGATGTCGCGCTAACAAACTCTACTTACTATGAAATGAGTTAGCGCACCTGCAATGTGCCTATTATTGTTTTATTAGATAAATAAGAAGTTCGAAATGGACATAAATAGGTAGGCTAGGTACCTTGCTTCGGTAGCAATATATCTATCAAAAAGTTTATAAATATAGGTAAGGGTTATTTTTTAGCGTGTATCTCGTATTTAGTTCGAAAGGTAGAGAGAACTTAGTGTTTAAACATTCTGGTGCCGGTTTTCCGCCGAATTTCGGAAGCACTGCGTGTACGTGGCAGAAATCGACGCCGCGCTTTGTCTTGTTACCAGAGCGAGGAATCCCAGCGTCTTCAGTCATACACTTGTGGCACTGTTCCACGATGCCCTATGGTTGGGTAAATTACGAGTTTATTACTTTTATTTCACTAACGCGTCATTTGTGGTAGTTTGAATTTGTGAAAGTTTTAATTTTTCAAGAAAAAAATGCTATCACCAAATTAGGGATTCGCCGCCTATTCGCTTCTACTGCCAGCACCCGCACGATTGGCTCGTTGTATTCATAAAAAAAACCTTAAAGGACATTATTGGATCCAATTGTTATACTTTTCTTAAATGTATTTTACTACAGCATCTCTATGAAATATAACATTTATTATTATGTTACTGGTGTTAGAGGTGCAGAAAATATGGGGTGCGGGGAGAGATTGGTACACCGCAACGTGTGTAATTACAGCTCAGCCTGCCGACGCGGCGCTCGCACCGACGCTATTGCATAACAACGTTATACAAGCCTGCGCCAGAGCATACTTATTACTTATAAATTATGACACTTGAAAAAGTCACTTTTCTGAGAATAAAAGATTTATCCATAAGTAGAATTCAGTTTTAAATAATATTATTGCGTTATATTTTTATATATTTAGCTTAGATACCTTTTTTCTATTAGTATATTTTTCTCTTTTCTATTAATATACATTTTTTTCTTATACATGACATTAACAGCAAAAGCCGATTTCAGTTTTTAATCTTACTTTGTTATAAACGTAAATCTCTTAGAAGATATAGATTTTATACACACATGTCATATTTCTCAACATTAGAATATAATGTTTAGAAAGTTCCTCGAAGGTGGTTTATTATTACACACAAGAATATGCAAATAGGATGTCATACATACGTAGTAAAATTATAATATAAATAGACTTGGTGAACAATCACCAGGTGACAAGTAGTATTGAGAAACAAAATGTCTTTCTCTCGCGAAGGCCTTCTACTCTTACACAATAGCGCTTGCAGTTTCTCGATAGCTTAAACACCACTAGGTGTGCTTTGAAACAAAGAAAATCTTTAGGTGTACATGTTTATTGTATAGATATACTTTCTAGCTAATAAAACGCATCTGAAATATTCAACAACAGCTCATTTAAGAGTACAAAATGTCAACTTTGACACTACGTTACATCCAAAGTTTACAGATAAATTATTAAACCGTGTAGTGCAGTGTTATTGTTCATATTTTTGCTTAATTGTAACGAAGTATACAATTTTATTGTCATTTAGTTAATAAATAAATAGTAAGCCCTTCATTAAACTCGTTATAAGAACACCTTGTAAGATACAATAATAGACAGGACATAATTAAAAGCAGTAAAATGTGCACCTGACCTACTGATCGCTCCTAAGATGGCGATCGTTCCTACGAGCAGCGGCGGATGCACGTCACGTCGGACGCACATCCTCATTCGTTTTAAACGTAATTTTCCCCCTTTTACATATGACTCCCAATACCTACACTAAACCACAACACTTAGACCACCGTGTAACCTCGAAACGGCGCAGGTTATTTATTCTTGAGTTTGATTGCGTAACCAAATAAATTGCGCGGTTACTGCACATCTAATTGAATCCCGGAAAATATAGTAATCAGGACAAGACTTGCAAATTTAGTTTTTAACAAGTCTTTGAGCATTAATATAGCAAAATATTTGCTAAGATGTTAAATAATAACTTAAAAATCGTAACAAACATTTATATGATTTAATATCGCATAGAATAGTGAGATTATTATAAATATATTTTAGGCCATTTATTTTAAATTACTTTAATGGTTTTAGTTAAGCATATATATTTTTCTGATAAACAATGAAATTTGAAATATATCTACAATAAACTATAACTTTATGATTGGTGAGCAATTTTTTTTTAAATCAATCAATTATATTTGAACGGAGCATTATAGTACCAAGTAGGTACTATTGTAACAATCTGCCGGATAAATGGACCAATTCTGACTATGACTCATTCATTCACATGAGTACGCTTTACTAACCAACATAATTTATTTACGCTAACAGCATTGAAGATCATGCCTGAACTATATTCTAATAAACAAAAACTATAATTACAAAATTTAAATTAAGAATTTAAAATATCATCTGTGATTGCGAAAAAAGCTGAAAACTATAATAATTCTACTTTTGGGTTTAATCTTAAGTCCACACATATTATTAGTATAATTGATCATATAATTTATTTTTTAAGTGATGTTCTCACAACTTCAACGACATGGATCGTAGGTTTTTCACCGAAAGCAACATGGCGGAGTCGGTGTTCTAAATTTGAATCTCGGACGAGTCGGCGCTCGCGTACGTAAATAAACGCACACAAGTAATCAGTAACACAGTACAAACGAGAGCAATGCGTAACACCAAACAACAAAAACTTAATTAATTTCTTATGGACACTAAATTGTTTGGAACACTACATAATTAATTTTTTTTCAAAATATACATTTAAATGCAAGATATTCTTGTAAAATTAGGTATTATATCTTTCATTTCTTATACGCAAACTATTAGTGTGTGCACATCAGCTACCCACACAAACACATGTGGACGAAAATGCCCGCGTGACGCATCTACTTCCGGCCGATGATTTTATTACGGGATCCACTGTTTCAGCCAAACTGTAGATACCTATTTAATATAGTTTTATTTTAATGAATACTTATATATTGTATTATATATACAGTCATGTGAACTATATTTCTAAATGTTATTTATTTTTGGTT
>JAATLQ010031576.1:11542-34949 GCA_013421005.1 Heliconius erato x Heliconius himera
TTTCATTTCTTATACGCAAACTATTAGTGTGTGCACATCAGCTACCCACACAAACACATGTGGACGAAAATGCCCGCGTGACGCATCTACTTCCGGCCGATGATTTTATTACGGGATCCACTGTTTCAGCCAAACTGTAGATACCTATTTAATATAGTTTTATTTTAATGAATACTTATATATTGTATTATATATACAGTCATGTGAACTATATTTCTAAATGTTATTTATTTTTGGTTGTATTAATATCGATACATAGATAAAATATAGAATAAAGTTGCTTAAAATAATATTAATAATTAGATTATTTTTACTTATTTAATTGATATTACACACATATTAAATGGCAATAAACAAAGGTTATGTCTACAGGAGTATGGCGCCAGATCGTTTTCGCTTGCGACAAAGGATCGATTGATTCATTTATATCCACTACTTTGGACTATCAATACATGAACGCGTTTTGAAACACTTTCAAAATGCCGTAATTTTTATTTCTAAGTATTACACTAAAGATGATTAAGTATTTTAACAATTTAAATATAGAGTTACGTATAACTATGCCAAACAAATTATTATCATATTATGTATTAACTTAATATAGTAAATGTATATACATAATAAAAATGTTACTGATCGCTATCCGTACATGGAAGGTATATGAGAAAATCTTTTACGTGGGCTTTTATACTTTATTCAAAGTAGCAGAACCCAATTTATTTTTTATTTATTAATCTGTATACATAATATGAAATGACAGTTAGGTCGACAATTACAGGCTTGATAATAAAATAGCAAAACAATAAACATAATTACATACACAGCTGCAGTACTGATTTTGGCAACTTAGAAAGTACACTTTATTACCTAACAACGACGGAGTGCGTTCGTGTGTTAGCTTCAAGCTCTATCCCTCGTATAGCAGAGAAAACAGAGCAAGCTAGTGTGAAGACACTCCGTCCCCCAATTATTCGTTCCGAATTTCAGTTTGAGACATTGAGTGCTGAAACACAACACCGCTTTGTTTACCAGTAACTTCTGTGGCCGCGATGTCATATTATATTGGTCTCAATGAGTCTTCATTGTATCGAAAATCAACCAAAAGAGGGGGGAATTTGATAATTTAAGGAATTAGCCGTTAACACGATTAAGGTTACGCGGCGTGTACACAGATTTATATTAACACAATCGATACGCCTACATATCATTTCTATGTTATTCTGAGTAGTGATCGCAAGGTAGTGGAGCGGGTGCGGACTTGACGGCCTTGTGGCTAGGCGGTCTCCCATTCGCTGCCAGAGGTTAACAACATGTTTTTCATCTAACTTTAGAAAGTAGCCAGATAACATACTTACATTATCTGAAAGAAGTTAGGTACACTTCTAAATCACGGTAACCGATAGCAAACTATGGGAACAAATAAAACTCTTTAAATGTTTTAAAAGTAATAGTTAAGATTATAGTCATATATTTATTGCTCACCACAAGAACCGTTCAGCCCTGAGATTAAACGCTAAATATCAAAGGCACAACCGGCGTGTGACAAGGATGACAGAGCGTCGTGACCTGTCTTCGAGTCGGCTTAATACCCCGTACAGAACATCCGGGTCAACTAAATGTGTTATCATTAAATCCACCAGCAGCTGGTTTTCAAAAATTAATACTGCGAAAAATACTATATGTCGACCGGTTTTAAGGTCGTTTTTTGACAATGACTATATTTTATTTTTGAAATTATTATTTTTACGCTTTAAACTATTAACAATTTGGGGAATAAATATGGATATTACTATGCGCTGCTGCGCCATAAGTTGTGTTATATTAATATACAATATTTTTTAATAGCATTTAAAAAAATATAATAATTATGTGCTTTTACTCTTCACTCGTATAGCGAATCAGATTTTTAGATTAGTATTATTAAAAATATATTATGTTGCTTAGTTGTCAGATCATGTTGCTTTAGTAGTTTCTAGTCATTTCAATTCTAAATATCTTAACAAAATATGTTATAAATGTTATATTTTAATAAAATAGAGGACTGCTGCTGCTGCTGCTACTCCTGTTTATTTTATTATTAAATTTACTCTACATCAATTTTTGCCCTATTATTAGACGTTAATCAGAAAAAGGCAGAACACGAAGCATATGTCCGGCGCCAACGGAAGCCAGTCTGGCACGAATAATTCAGTGTGCATTACGTTACTCATTCATATGGCTTCCACTGGCCAGGTTGCGGATAGTGCGCCCATTCAGTGAAGCAAACGCACAGGAAGTTCTAATGGTCGCGACCACTTGTTGGGTACTGCTGCACCGGATTCGCGACTTGCCAGGAACTAAACAGTTAGCTCTACGGATATACTTTTTGTCGTCCAGTCTAGACAGCCAATAACTTTGTAACAATAAACATCTTTACTCATGATGTGATATGCTATTACTATCATATCACATCATGTGGACTGGTGTTGAATATATAGAAAAATCCGATAGACGAAGAAGCAACTGGCTTTAAAGTAGAGGGAGTAAGTGCAATACGAGTTGCATCGTCGAGGCTACTGTCCTGCTGCGGCCGCGGACTTTGGACCTGACTGTTTATATGCATGTCTCGTTCCTTCTTGTGGACACACGCTTCGTCCCGCTTGCTCCTCCGCATCGCCATCGTTATACTCACCGCTAGATTCGTTTCAACATCTTTTTCTGCCGGCGACAACCTGACTTGAACACTAGTTATATGCATGTGAATCTAAGCTTGTGTTTTACTATGTAATCTTCAAAATATATGTATAAAATATATAGATATACATATATATATATATATATATATATATATATATATATATTTTAATAAATAAAAAAATAATGAGTTTTACAATTAATTATAAAATATATTGCAAAGTTAAATTAATGAATACTACATTTCCTCTTAAACTTATAAATTTTATATACTTCAATGTATTATATTTATGTTGAAACAAAAATTTATGGATTTATCATAATTTAAAAGATTCATTTTCCTGTTTACTGAAGAAACAAAACAGTTTCGCAAGGCAATGCAGCGGAGCATTTCCACAAGCTTGCATGACTGGTTTACCTTTATGCCTTTCTAAATAAGCTTAGTGTTTTAGATAAACCTACCCTACAGATAATACCTATATGATTATAGTAATTGCAGCTGATTGCTGAGTAAGGAATACAGCATAAGAATATAAGACCATAAGAATATAACAACACACTGAGGCAACACTAAATGATATTTGCAAAAATGTGTAGGTGTATCTGATTACAACTTCGAGGTGCAAAATGTCACTTGTAATAATTTAAATATCGTTTGCGCAAAGTACTATTGTAAGCACCACATTATATGTATATTATATATCAAGGTCGGGTCACGATGAGTTTTATATTGTTCATAAAATAACGACAGCCAACTTTCAAAGAAATATTAAACTTACTCATTTTCATACTACAACAAAATTTACAAATTAATAAATTTTATTGAGTATAAGAAATGTTAAAATAAAAAATTAAATGAAAATGACGATATATAAGAAAAAGGTAGTGTACATATGGATATGGGAGATTATAAAATGATTGCTAGAGGTTCTAAGAATGCGGCAAGACGTTTAAAAGCCGAGGTAGACCCGGGAAAAAAATCAATCCCTTTGTTACTAACAACTCAGGTGTACCAAATAAAATAAAATAAGCCCAACACAACCTGACAGTGCACTTGCAGGGAGGCGCCGAACATAATTTATCGATATAAATAATGAATTGGATTTTATTTTAGGCAGATACGTAACTTCAATTTTTTTTTGTTATTCGTACCTTTTTCAAAATAAAATAGCATCTACACAAGAATTATGGTTAAACATATATTAATTATAAGCACAACACTTTCTTTTAATTTGATTACATAGCTACAGTAATTCTAAAAAAGGACAAACAAAATTTATAATAATATTGAAGTACAAGATGAGCGATATCGATACTCGATAGCAATAAGATACGACGATACACAGTTTGGACTTCGGCATACAGACATAAAGAACGTCCTGATGGAGAGGTGATTGCCGGTGTCCGGGTAGCGGGGGGAGCACCCGTGGGGTCGATTCCGAGAAAATGAATCGAGCCTCGGAGGCAAGTTGCGGCAACATCACAAGAGGCAATCTTGTTAAGTCCGCCAGAAGGTGAAAAATGGGCCCAATAGGCCTTATATTTATATTTATTATAAAAAATTAAAAATGTGGTGGTAATGTTTATTTCTCTCTAAAAATAAAGAACTAAGTTTAAAATATATTTTCAATTTAAACATAAATGTTGATAGTCGATGTAAGGAAAACCGTGAGCCCAAAACTAATTTACTGCCGATATTTAAAATGAATCTCATCTAAAAGTAATGAATGTAATATTGTTATATTATATAGATTCTGTGGATTATGTCTAACAATCTGTATAGGAGTTGACGGCGGGCGCGAGTGCGGCGCTAGTGTGGCGCGGGCGCGGGCGCGGGTTCGCCATGCCGAAATAACCGCATGCGTAGTGTTCAATGGGCAGGCGCGGGAAGCGCGGGGGCGAGCGTCGCGGCGCTCGCGCCAAAATTAGACGTAAACAAGACGAGAACGAGGCGCCGTTAACGACGGAAACTTGTGCACCTCTCTTTGACTAATACTGCCCGATGTTCATTTTTTTTAGTTCTTTTTCATATTCATTAGTGTTGCCTGAACATATGTATGCATGTATACACAAAACATAATGGAAGTATAATATAATATATTAAATATATTTTTGATAATGTTAAAAAATACCAAATTTTTATTTTTTACAAAATCATCATCATCGACCTGTATAACTTAATATTAAATAAGCTATTTAAAGGTATCTGCTTGTATGATTCCAAAATATGTGCGTGTTGCATGAAACCCTAATTTTTGAAAACAAATTCACGATCATTCACTCTGTGAAATTAAGGACATGCATACATATATAGCGTGTCCATTGATTCGGAAATGATTCATTAACTTTTCTGTTAAAAATCAAGATAAAAGAGACAGCGTCATTTGATTTTAATGCGAATGGGCTAAGTGAACGTTTTTATAATTCACACGCAAGAAGTCTAACAAATAACGAATAAATTGATATATCAAAAAATATTGAATATATAGTTATTAAAGCCGTTGAGGCACAAGGGTGTGACTGTAACGCGGCGGTTGTGGGTTCGATCCCCACTCGGGGATTGAATTATTATTTATTAATATTTTCATTTCGTCGCTCTAGCCTGATGTTGAGTTTCGCCACTCAAAACGCCATGCCTTGAAAATTTGCCGGAAAGTGGCGAAAGGAGTGCCTTAACACTGGACTCCCTCTAATCATATCTACCATGTAATGATTTTCATACGTATAAAAAAAATTAAAATATTAAATTTATAAGCACGCACAATAAACATAATTGCGTCCAAGAGAAGTTACTATCTAGCAACTGGCTTTCTAATGTGCCTTTTTAATTAAATTAATAATATGTATAATTAAAACATTTTTAGTTAAAATAAGAATTTCTTTGAAAAGAAATATTTTTTTCAAAAATTCCGAAATTTAAGTACAAAATTGATATAAGCTACATTCCCAACTGCATTTTAATTATTTATCTCTTCTACACTTAAACGTGTTGTACAAAATATTAAAGAAATAATAATATCATTGCTAATTTTGTTAACATAATATATTATCATTATATTACAGGCTACCAAAATGTATTTGGTTTTTATTTTAACTTCACCCTATATCCCGCACACAGTAGGGTAGGCAGGGGGTATTAGGGAACTTAGTGTTAAGATACTCCGTTCTCCTCATTAACACTTCCGTTCCTAACTTTCCGAATTCTTAAAGAAATTGCGTGTCGAGTGGCAGAACTCAACGCCACACTTTGCCTGGTTGCCAGAGGTTGGAAACGAAATACCTTAATCCCCTGAGTGGGAATCAAACAAAAAACTGTCGCGTCCTCTGCGCCACGACAGCCTCAATACGACTGTATTTAGTTTTATCAACCAATTTATACCATTACCAATCAAAAGGTTTTTGCCTTACGCTTTATCTACAACCATTTAGTATCTTAGGTCTCTAGTGATTTTAATTTTGTAATTGATATATATTTTAACTTCTAATGAACATTATATTTACATGATGGATATATGTATTTGATAATATGTAATGGAAAAACATATTATATAGTATCTATAGTAGCTATTAACTACTATAAGGTGTCAAAATTGAAGTGAAACTTTAAAAATTAGAGATATTTTTCTTTGATACTAAAATTGCGTCATCGTGGTCATATTTAAAATTGTAACAGAAGATGACGTTGGGCCTAAGGCGCCCGTCAATGTACACACTTGACCCCTTTTGATCTCACAATTAGGCATGGCAATACTCCCAGCATATAACATAGAGGTTTGTACTTGCTAGGTTGAATTATCATGAATTTTAAGAAAACTTTATTAATTCTTTGTTATATAGCCGAGTATATTTTAAAGTATAATAGTTAAAAAAAATCATTTACTACTTTTTCACAATTTCATTTATTTCTTATTCTTCTCCTTTAATATTAAATTATTCATACAAAATTCTACCTAGTAAGTCGTAGATATAATGTAACATTCTACTAGTGTGGTCTCAATATTCCTCATGCATAATCTTTACAAACATCTTTGTGATCACATATATTATTGGAATACATTTATACCGATGACACAAGTCGATGAAAACCATCTGTGTCCACAAGCCACTATATTGTTGGACTTCACGAACAAAGCTGCACCCTTGAAGAAATGAACAAGAGTGACTTGAAGTCAACAGAATGTAGAAATACTTATATGAAATTAGGCACGGTACATCATATAATTAGTATTAAGCTATAAAGAATAGAGACTTATGCTCTTTTCTTACAAATATACAAAAAGTTAAATTTGTTGAACACATATATATTCAACAATGTATTTATTATTTATTAAATAAGTTGTCACATGAATAATATTATGGTGTAAATAACATGTTAGTACACAGTAACACAAGCCCTAGTAGGTACCTTGTATTTTACAAAAATAATTATTTTTTTTATTTTTTTCTAATGTAAAACCTCTGTTGTCAATATTTCACCAAGTAATTAGTATTGGGTGTCGGTAAGTATTCGACGCCGCGCTTTCTAATCGGGCCAAGAAAACAAAATATATATTTTTTTCAATGCAAACATTTTACCCGTTTGGAGATAGATAGGTACAACTCTCAGTCAAACACTTACGGTCGCTATGATGAGCTCAAAAACGAACTTGAAAGTAATAGAGAAGAAATAATAAAAATAATATATTTTCATTTATACTTTTTGACAGATTAAATAAAATACAAATATTGACGATTTAATCAAATAAATTTTTGGTTTTTACTTTAAAGAATACTGTCTCCGTTCGCAATTCCTAATACCTAATAGTTTCTGATTGATTCCGATAAAGACGATGTCTAGAGCCAACATCCAATAATCAGAGCGTGGAAACTGAGTACCTTGTTTTTGTTGCCAGCGCTCTAAATGATAATGTGTTCTATGTTGTTGACTAAAGAGCTATAGTTAGTGTTTAACTTGATAAGAATAACACTTAACGCTATCGTTCACTCAAAAGGATGTATTAAGATTAAAATATACCAATAAAAATAAATTTGTTGACACAAGTTTTTATAATTTTTAAAGTGTTATTCCACACTTAGAAATGAAAAATACTTTTTCTATAAAAAATATAAAAAATTAAATGATTGGATTGGATTTGAGTATGCGCCTGCTTGGAAACCGTTCAAGCGCCCTGGTCACTAAACCATACATTCTCATCACGCTATGTCGAAATTCTATAAGCTTGTTACAATTTATTTTTGTTGTTAGCAATTTATAGATTTCCACTACCAAAAAATTATTACATAGAATTCATCAACCGACTAGAGAAATTTTTACACGTTTTCGAAAAAAGTATTGTTGACACGAGTTAATCAAATCAATAGATTGAGTATATCTACAATATATTTGCTATTCTTATTTCTTATTGTATTTCGGTCTTAATATAGAAAAGTTAGAACTTTAAACGATTATTTTGTTAAGATTACAAGCTGTACAATGGTCGATACGATAAGAATGACTGACCTGATAATTTTATTTTTAAAGAAATTTGAATGAAACTTATCGACTTTTATCTGGATTTGAGTAATCGTAATTCTTTTTAGTACATACATCAATTATTGTTGCAGATAGTCTTTTTAATATTAGAATCACACAAATAAAGAACAATAAATAAATTAATAATCAAAGGTAGCAGCAGCAGAAAAGGTCATATTTAAATGTGTTCAATAATTTATATAAATTACCTAAATCATTTCAAATATTTTATTTTGAAAAATGGGTTGGCACAATGTATATAAATTTGTATTATTATTTCTTAATGCACTTGTCCCAGTAATAACCAGGATAATATGCAATAACAAGAATAGGATAACATGTAATATTGAGTGTATTGTAACTTTATAGAATCTTATTGTCGTAGAGTTCCGTTAGCTACCTGTCGCGACGGACGCAAAGCGGACAAATTTCTGAGAAGGCGATAGTATGCTGTATTTCAAACGTTATCGCTTTGAATACACTGCGATAAGTTGACTTGCAGTGCATATGACTACTATATAGTCCTTCTTGGAACTAGTAGTTACCTCCTTACTAAGGTTCATGTTAAATATAAAAAAAAAAACTTTTTAAAATTACAAAGATTAAGAACAATTATCTATTATGAAGATGTTAAATTTTAAAAAATATACTGTTTTACATAAATACCATATTTAAATTAAAGACAAACCAGAAATTATTATCAAATTTGAAACAGCTTTTCTACTGGTCGTTGCCAACAAGAAGGTAACTCAATTCAAATAAAATAGAGTTGAATGAACTTAACAACTCTTTTTCGAAATAAGTATGTATGTATCTGTATTCAGAAGCAGAAGTTACACTGATTAACAATTCAAGGGACGACGCTTTAAAGGAAATATTATACGGTGTCGAATCACTACAGGTAATTTATCATTGTTTACTAACGATGTTATAACATACAACATGTAGGTACTTATATTTTATAATATACAAATGTTTTAATTATAATGATAGAATAAAATATATTTAGTTACTAGTGATAAAATTAAATTTATTTATTAAAGCACCAAAAGTTGAAACAAATCTCTGTTATGAGGTATTGCTAAGTAAAGGTATACGGTAAGGTACTATGCTAAAGCTACCGAGCTGATAGCGCCGTGTTGGGCCACCGCCAAGGCAATTTGCATCGCTACCCATTTCGGAACATCGCCAAGTCTAGCCGAACAAAACCACAGAGAATTACCCTCCATTCCAATAATAATTAAAGCAAACATTTCGCATGCGAGACACACGGGCCGTTATGGAGCTTATAAAACACCGACCCAACTTGCAATTAAGAAACGATGCGCACGTCTATTTGTCAACGCGGAAGAAACGCCCCGCTTGCACTGGCCTACCTCTTGCTTTATGCAGACGATGTGCTAGTGACCAGAGCCAAGATGTTGTCAGTCTACATTCACATTTATCTATGTATTTTTAACATTTTAACTCAAAAAAGTTAAAATATACATTTACTTAACTTTTATAATGTTGAATGTGTAATAAAAAGAAAAAGTAACTGATGCATTTTTTATATTTTAAATTTCAAAATTAAAATAGAATTTAAATAAATAAACAAAGAATATAAATAAATATTCTTGATAAATAAGTTCACGGTTTATGATAACATTATTATTATACAGTGTACAAGTATACTTATTTCATTGGAAGAGTTTATTTACGAGGTGGCAAAAGCTTTGATGTAGCATTGGCTGCTGTCCACCGGTGATAGGGACGGCGCGGCGTGTAACTACCTCTGTTACCAAACAAACGAGATTATTACAGGTCTACAATCACGCAGCTTATTATGTGACATGAGATTTACAGACATCATTATCATAATTTATACCTTGCCACTTAGATACTATGGTTCACTTGAGTAATTAATAATGAAATTAAAATATATGAACTCTACAAAGGACATTAAAAATAATACTAGTAGGTACAAATGTAACAGCAATTTATAAATCTATTAATTACAACAATCATATTATGAATGTTATTTGAATAGATATAAGAAGCTAAAACAACAGAAGCCCACTTTCGCCCACGTTAAACCATATGATCCTAGACTACATAAGTAAAACGCAACCTAATAATAATGGCAGTGGCGCCAGGTTTGCAGCCGTAACAGATTATAGATTAAATTGTAAAATGGTAGTGAATATTCGTAATAGTATAATCTTTTAATGAAGCTTTAAATAGAATCTATTCACTCGAAAGTAGTTTCTGGTAACTCGTTAATGACGTCAATGTTCCTTTTCCCTCTTAACTAGTACGATTTAATTAAATTCCATAGTAAGGGCTTTTTTACATAATAAAAAACAAAATCGCTTTCCGCCTATGGCGCCATACGTTTGAATTATTGAAACTACGCAACGGATTTTAATGCGGTTTTACTAACTGGTACCTACTAACATATAGATGATATTTTCCATCAATACATAAGATGAAGGTTATAATTTGTATACATATAGTACATGTATTTTAATAGAAAAATGCCGATAATATCAAAGATTTGTAACGTGATTTAATTAAAATATATTTTTGTACCCTTACCTGCCAAGACGGGAAATAACGAGATAGTCGCAAACGTACCGTCCGTATCCGTACAGGTGAAGCCGTGAACGGTACACTAGTATTTAATTTTATTACTTTCTTTACTTTTAAAGAAGAGAAGTTCTTTTAAGAAATAAAAAGTACATCTTTACCTCGTTTCCTCATGATTCATTTTAACGCAGTTTATCAAAAGTTATCATAAAGTACTCTCTGACGAAAGGTAAGAATACGATTGCGATAAGATAGCCTATGACGACAATGTTTTTTAAGATTAGAGAATGACAATTATGACAAGTTTTAGTTTATAAGATTTTAAAATTCTGGGCCTCAGATTTTATCAGTCATACAAAACTATATTATAATTTTAGGTTTACATAATCTCTATTTTAAATTCAATATTAATTTTATTATTTCCTTTTTTTTTATTAAATTAAAATATAAATAACATTTTTAAAAATAATTGATAAAATAAGTATAATTAAAAATTTCGAAATGCATATTGCATAAATACATTAGATTAAGTAATGGTAATAGTAATTTAATACTCTAAATTAAAACGACGGAATATTACAAGGAATGTAATAACAATTTAAATGAAAGTTAGTTAAATATAGTTTAAAAAATAAAAATGGTCGTTGTTTTCTGTCCATGGAAGACATATGAGAAAATCTATAAGAAGATAATCTAAGACAGTGATTTTTTGACTGTTTGTCGGCACGTCTGTTTATCTGTGTGTTTGTGCATGCTAAGCTCAGAAACAACGTAACTGATTTAATTTCTACTAGGTATTGTAATCTGGCAAGCTGCCCTTAACATTTAGTATATGTTTTATTTTAAATCGATTCATAGATAAGAAACTTATTTCAATATTAAGAATTTTCTTCGACATAATTGCCACAAAATAACTGTATGAATTGGTTGAAACTTTACGACGAGTGCGGAATAATAACGATTCTACTTTTATTTATCTAAAAAATTGTGTTTGTTAATTTATAAAAGAAACAATATAGGGGGATGTAAAAACACTAATAGAATATGAAACTCTGTTTTAAAAAAAAATGCCTATTTGGTTGACGATTTGTAAACAAAGTACTGGACGTATTTGTATGACATTTTATTTGAATACAACAAATCCGTTAGACCTGAGAAGGATCTAGGCTATTTTTTTATTTAGAAAACTGACACACCTAATGTAAAACCATAGTGGCCAAGTAAACTATAAGAATTAATTAGCAGTCGGGAACTAAATGCATCGTTAACAAAAATATTTAATAACGTGTTGAAGAACTATAACAGCCCAGCAAAACTCTAAGAAGTAATGATATTCCGCGTTAGTAAAAAAATGTTCAGTATGATGAGATGACTTTTAGTTAATAAATAACAATCAATGTGGCACAGTGGGGTAGCGTTTAGCTACAATTGCTGTGCTTGTAAATTCGATGTCCACTCAGGAAACCTGGCTTTGAGTTGCAATTTAACACGCTGGTACTCAAGTTTGGATGAAGAGCGCAGAACGGAGTGCCCTGACACTACGTTGGATTTGCCTACTAGTTGCAAGTTTCAATCGCAATAATGTTCACGCTAACGAAATTGTGAGCGGCCACTAGTCTATAATAACTTAATTAAGGAATCAATGATACTTGTAATATTACCATAGTGCGTGTAACTTAAATATAATTTATATACATGAGGACATACATAATATGTACCTATTGTGTATGTATACTATATATAAGCAATAGCAAAGCGGGGTAAATACGTTGACCACAGAAACCTCACAAGTTCTTTTCCTTCTCATGTGAAACGAGCTTCGCTTTATTTTATTAATAAAATTATAAATAAAGAAAGTCATGTTAGGAAATAATAATAAATCTGTAACAGGGTTTTATTACAAGAAGTCTATAAGTTTAGTTTAGTAAATAAAAAAAACAATCGAGTCGATTGTTTGGGATTCCCTATAACATCACCTACAGCAGGTATTCTTTGAAATAAATCATTTATACTCGTACAAAGGTGCAATGTGTCATAGTACCCAAATCTTTTTTACTAGTAATCCCAACATCATTCCCTTTTATATACAGCATGTACTAGTGACTAGACAAAGACTATCGCCTGGACGTTATGAAGATATACTAACTAATTGTAGCGATGGTAAACAACTATTGTAATATCTTATACACAAAGTTATAAGTCATTATATAAAATAGATGTACTTAAAAAAAAAATCATACTCTATTTACCTATATATTATCAAGTTTACCATTACTTTGCATATTTTGTTATAAAATTTCAATTCCAGGACGAATTATAGGTCGAACTTAGTGCAAATAACTTACTTGAGATAATATATTTGTCCTTCTGGAGTACGTGCTTGTTCCCAGCCGGCTGGTAAAGGGCCAAGATCGTCCGGGATATGCGTTCCCACATCATAGGATCTCTGCTTCGCATGTTGATGTGGTAGAGGTGGTTGCTGTGTTTGTTGACCAGCTGCATAAGTCTGTTGCAAGCTAGCGGGAGAAGAGTGTGCTCGAGAATGTGATACTGGAGCAGCTCCGGTGGCAGAAGAAGATCCAAAAGCCGAATCGGCCGAATTTTCTCGGGAGTGGGAAACAGATGGCGACTTGGAACCGGTCGACGGCGGGTTAAAGAACGACTTTGGAAGCTGTCGCATACGCAGAGGCACCTGTAGCGGTCGTTTAGAGTCGGGCTTGAGCACTGTGTCGAATAATGACTGCAAAACCGAGTCAGAATCCTGGTCTACGCGGAGGACCAGGTTCGATTTCTGTTCACCGTCCGAGTTGAGAGCCATTTTTGAGTCGGAACGAATAAATCTCGAAACCGACCTGGCCCACCGCTGTGACACAACACTAGCACGCTACGGGTTGGCGCGGCGCCACCCGACGTATTCGTAGTATAGCGCTCGGTGCGCGACTAACGTGCGTCCCGCCCGCGCTGCCCCGCGCCGCCTGCCCACGCGCACCACCCGCGACACCCGCGCGGACCGGTCTCGAGAACGATGCCCCTCAGGCCTCAGCCCGCTCAGCACACCTACCTCACGGCTCACCTAACGAGAACGACTGTCCGTATCCACCCATCCAGTATCCTTTAGTTGCATTAACTACTCCACAAACACAAAGCTTCGTTAAGCTCTTAAAAATAATTAATTATATTATAATTGTAACAATTTTGCCTCCAAAACACCAAGAAATACATGAAATTCGAAGAACGAGTAAAGTCTAAAGTCTTAATTTATCAGGATATGATTTTTTGGCTCTATATAATATTATTTACATAATTATAAATGAATAATTTATTTAATTTTCCTCTACGAGACTTTAATGCCCGATAATGCAAAGGTAAGGTCGTATTGGCTTTACTACAATCTATTTATTAAGCACCTTTTATCACACCTTAAGGAAATACCATGTTTTTTTTATTACAGATATAAAAAATATATATTTTAAAAATACAACGTATTAATTGTTTTTGATGTAACTTTTTTCATAACATATTTTAATAATCATAATTATTGGAAAATATATTTAAATTGCTTTAAGTTTGTAGCCAAAGAGATTTTTTTTTAGCTACACGCTGTATCCTTAATGTGACCAGACTTCCTATTTTGAACGGGACTGTCTCGTTTTCTACTTGTGTGTCACAGTTTGAGCAGACATAAAAATGCTTACGTTGCGAAGAAATTAAAATATATTTCATAG
This sequence comes from Heliconius erato x Heliconius himera, assembly GCA_013421005.1. NCBI lineage: Eukaryota > Metazoa > Arthropoda > Insecta > Lepidoptera > Nymphalidae > Heliconius > Heliconius erato x Heliconius himera. The sequence goes on from JAATLQ010031576.1 coordinate 26,021, forward strand.
GTCATGTTGTAATCGAACCCACAACTTGTCGCGGTTACAGTCACACGTTTGGCGCTAAAAATAGTGATAATCTCCAGTTATCGACATTGAGACCGATGAATACCTAATTATCAATTGAGACAGAGTATGCCTATATACTCTACTACTGTACCGAATACGAATTATTTTGTACTAAAATAAAAATGAAAATGATTTTAGAGTTTTTATTGCTAATTTGAAATGAAAAAAATATTTACCTTTTAGTCGGTGTGTTTTAATACGTTTACGTATACATTTTAATTAATCAGTTGAACAATATTCTTCAATATATTCAATATTGTACAATATATGGCCCCGCAGACTACGCAATATTATTGACAATATTTCGTAGTAAGATCTGACGCGGTCGTTTTTAGCATTATTTGTATGGTACGTACGTTTTAATAATAATCAGCTTCACGCTGTATCCCGCACACTGCAGGGTAGGCAGAGGGAACCTAGTGTGTTAAAACACTCCGTTCCCCACTTTCTGCCGAATTCTGGAGGCATTGCGTGTTGAGTGGCAGAACTCAACGCCGCGCTTGTACTCGATACCAGAGCGAAGAAATAGAAATATAAATTTAAGTAAATATTTCATCTCCTCGAGTGGGGATCGAACCCACAACCAGTCGGTTTTACAGTCACACATTGTGCCCCTGCGCCACGACTGGCCTCAATGGTACGTTTTAAATCTAAAATAGGTAGAATGAAATAAGCCGTTGCTTTAGTTACTATATTGCATTTAGTTTACTTACAAAAAAGACAATGAAAAAAAGGTTGATCAAAAAATGAATGAAAAAAACAACGGAGTTCAATCATTTCAATATTTTTAATGAACTACTACTAAAAGATACCATTTATGGCCGGCACTAAGTGTGACTGTAAACGTGACAGATTGAGGGTTCGATTACCGCTCTAGGAAATAAAACATTTAATATTTTCATTCCTTGTGGAAGCAAAGCGCAGCGTTGAGTTCTACCACTCAACACGCAATGATTCAAGAATTCGGTGGAAATTGAGGAACGGAGTATCCTAATTCTAGGTTCCTTCTCTTTATCCTGTTGTGTCTGGATCCACCGTGAAGCTAATTTTACTAACAGAAGATAATTTCAAAAATTACATTAGGATGAGAGATAGCCGATTTCAAAAAATATTATCTCTACTAGGTTAGATTTTTTTTAACTTTATCGCGATATGCTTCAATTAATTTATTATATATATTAGTATAGTATATGAGTATAGACGCACTGAATAAGTGTCCCATGTTTTAATAAACTCTGTAAAATATTGTATTTCCGTGGGAGTAGTAATATCAACATTATTTTCATTATTTACACTGTTTTCATCATCTTGAATATAAAGCAGAAACGTCCGCCTCGATATTGTCGTGACAAAAAGAGAACTTCTAGAAATGTACAATAATATTGATTCGATATTCAAAAAACCGGCCACACACATTCAATATTATTGGCAATACGTATTTTATTGACAATATTATTGTACGTGTGTGGCTTATTTTCATTGATCGTTAACTCAGTTATACAGCATTCGGGGAGTCCCCGAATAGGGGCTATTTACTAATGAAAGTATATAGGCTATATACTGCATGCGGATATTGCCTACCTCGCATATGGCCTAAATTTGGCGAAATTTGTCGGTTCATGTAAAGCAAACTTGTAGCGCGATCTTTATGGCATGCTCGAACGAAAATCTCGCGTACCAGGCATGCGGGCTCTTTGGGTATATGTGTTCTCTTAACGAAACGAAAACGATTACAGCATGCAGTCTCTATAGAATGTGTAAAAAGAAATCTCCCATACCCCAAATACGTGTTCTAACGTTTGTTTATTTGTTTTAAAAAAAAATCAGCTTCACGCTGTATCCCATCCCACACAACAGGGTAGACAGTGGGAGTACCTAGTGTTAAGACACTCCATTCCCCACTTTCCAAAAAATAAAGATTTATATAGTACATATACAGTTACAAAAAGAAACAAAATAAAAACACTTGTGATAGAATCTTAATTGTCATATATAAAAATCTAAATAATATTATTTAGATATAGATGTACATTTTTAAAATATTAAATAATACAACATTTAAATATTTAAAAATAACATAAGATAAAATAATATAAATAACATAAAATAATATAAGATTTTTTGATTAAAATCAAATTTTGTTGTTATTAATTTGTAAATACATAAAGGCAACACTTTACTTACTTTACTATATGTCAATTCCTTTCTTCTTTCAAAAATTTATAGTACTTACGTTTTATCTATATTCGATATATTTATTGCTGTGCTATATAATGTAAAACGTACTGAATATTTCAAGTCTTAATTAGTAGTAAAAATAAATTAAACAATTTGAAATTCATTAAAAATATTAAAACTGTGAGCCTGAGTGTCTTGTTTTTATACCTTGCACATTTCATAGTGGTTAACGTTTGGAGTTTGCGCATTTGATTCTATATCATACCTTTAAATATCAATAAAAATGAAGTATACAGAACTTAACCACGCTATCTTTAAACGCGCATGCGTTACAAATGCATTCAGAAACAAAGTAAAAAAATTATTAGTGAAATCACATTCCGTTAATTTTCGAAGTTTAATAGAAACATACGTATATTACATAAAATAATTATTGATTAAGTATGTGAGAGCTTTATTAAATATGACGACGTCTTTGGAAAGTTTTGAAAGGTGTTGTAGACTTTGCGCAGAAGAGCAGGAAGTTACTATAATGATCTTCAGTGAGGAAGCTGAAGCAATGCTTCTTCAAAATAAGCTAAACAAATATTTATTGATTGAGGTACACAGTTGTTTTTTTCTTCTACACGTCGTATTTTCAACTAAGACACATAGATGTAATTTTAAAACAGTAGCTGCTTAAGATTTTTTTTTAATAACATCTTTTATTATTAAATATTTTTTATTTATTCACCAGGTAGATGAAGATGATAAACTACCCAAAAATATCTGCATTAAATGTTGTTCTAAGCTGCAAAAAGTTTGTGATTTTATAGACACAGCCCGCAAAGCACAAGAAGTTTTACAAAGTCAAAGCTTACTTCTAGAGCAAAATGATGACCTAATGAACTCATATAAAACAAAAATCAAAGCGGAGTCAGAATATGTGGATGATATTAAATATATTCCTATGGAGGTTAGTGTAGATCCAATGATGGTGTTGCAAAATTCAGAGGAATCAAACTCCCAAGCAAGTGAGGATAATGAATCAATAGAACAAGATGTAACTTATCTGCATGGTGTAGATGGTGAAGATGTTACCATAAAATTAATTAAAAAGGGTGACACAAGTGATGACAAAAAAGATGTTATAAAACCATTCCCATGTCATTCGTGTAACAGAAGTTTTTTTACTGAATTGGCCTTAAAAAATCATTCTTGGACTCATTTTAATGAAGATAGAGCAGTGAAACCTTTTAAATGTAGTTCTTGTAGGGAACAGTTTGATTATAAGAGTGATTTGATGAAACATTTAAAAAACCACAGGTCAAATGGAATGTGCCAAATATGTGGAAGAATGTAAGTTGGAAATAAAACAAATTTTTGTTACAAAAAAACACAAATTATATGAGTTTAATGTCATTATTAACTATGATTATTATATTTGTATTAATTTAGATAAAAATTGTGTAATTATTCTTACAATCTCTTTCAGAATTTTTCTAATAAGTTCCATAAACATAATAATATCTGATTTTCCTATTCAAAAGCTGATGTACAATATAGTTGACTAGTCTCTCATATCATACTTTTTATTTTTTTCTTATAGGTTTAGGAAAGAAAGAAATTTAGCTGCACATATGGCAGCACATACATCTATAAATAATAAATCTTTTACATGTAATGTTTGTGGTAGATCATATAACACAAGCAGTAACTTAAAAACTCATAGTGTTACACATAGTAATGAAAGACCATATAAATGCCATTTCTGCAAAAAAAGTTTTAAACGCAAGCAAGATTTAAAAGTAAGATTTGAATTTGTGTAATATATTCTTATAATAATAATAATATTTTAGTAATGTAGTGGCAATTTATGGTAATATTATATAAAAATGTAAGTTTAAATTTATGAATTGCATGTTCAAAGTATGTTTATAAAATCTATGAAATTTTTATTAACAGTTCCACATAAATCAGCATACCGGTGCCAAACCCTATAAATGTCCATTTTGTGAAAAATGCTTTGCGAGTTCAGGTAACTGCTATTCGCATAAGAATCGAATGCATCCAGGTAAAAGAGTTGAAGGGAAAATAAAAAGAAGACCTCCAGTCCCACGTGAGCAAACTTTAAAATTGCGGCCTATAGCACCAAAGACTAGTATACAAGTGAAGACCGCAGCCAAATATCAATGTACATTATGTGATAGAAGTTTCATAAAAGGCGATAATTTCACAGTGAGTTAAAAATATATATACATACAAATGATAAATTTCATAACTACCAAATATAATATATTTTGCTAAAACTCCTTTATATTTTGGAACACAATATATTATATTTTTACCCTAGTGATAAAACTCAAATATGTTACATGTTACATTTTTATAATTAAAATGACTTTTGTATCATAGCTTATGTTTTATATGTATATCTGATTCGTGATGAAAAAGTTTTTCTAATATTAATACATTTCTATATTATTGTTTCAGTATCACATGTATCAACACACAGGTGAAAAACCTTTCCAGTGCTCGTTTTGTAATGAGAAGTTTGTTACGAGAAGAGGCCTTTTAATCCATCATGATAAAGTACACCCAGGAAAAGATCGCCCACTGGCTTTATTGTCTAAAAACGCCTTATTGAAATGAATTTAAAATAAATTACACTAAACAAAATCTGGAACAAAATTATTGCTTCCATTTAAATTGTCAATTGTTTTTGTGATTAGCTTAAATGTCAATACATTATACAATCCCAGTATTTACTTTCAATTTAAATTTATTCTTTATAATTGCTTAGAGTAACAAATGAAAAGTAGATGTTGGCAAGATCATTTGTACATTTACCTCTGGCTTTTGATAGAGTAACTACTAAGCATTCACATAGATTCAATGTGCCGGTGTGTGAGAGTGTCATTGCAGGGAGTGAAGGTCAGAGCAATATATGGGAATTGTGACAAGTGTTGGCAGAGAGGACTCATTTAAAGGGGCCTTTAAATGAGCATTAATGTGCATTTAAATTGTCTGTTGTCTGTAGTCTTCTCGACAGCTACACCAGATTCGTTTTGAATCTGGTGGTGGTGTCAAATGAAGTAGTGCCGCCTTCCAAGTCTGTTCTAGAAATTAATGTATGATATCTTTAGACATGCCAAGATCTTTCAGAAAACAACAGAAATATTTCGTTGGTATACCTCACTCACCTAGGTTTACCGCTTACAAATTGCCTCTAAACCAGTTTCTGTTCAGTTCGTTCGTAAGTTCGATGTAAGATCTTCGAATGAAGAAGAACGAAGAATTTCGAAAGAATACGTATTACATCATTTTGATATCTGTATTAAACAGAAACAAACAACTTAGTGTGGTAAAAATAATGTGGTGGTGATGGAAAAATGGTTAAAATATATGTATGTTTATTATTTTAAAATAACTGGTGTTGAAGTGCATATATCATTTACACGCTGCTAAACAAATAATTTTAAAACGTTTATCTGTCTTTAGATTTATGAGAGCTAATCTCATTAAGCGCGATAATTATGAGTTTGATCGCTATTTGAATATATTTCACTTATACTTCCCGCTTCGCTAAGACAGCGCGACGTTGAGTCCCGTCACTCAACACGCGACGTCACTAATTTGGGTGTTGTAGACTAAAACTAGAACATTGAATTTTCAGTAACCAAGCAAGAAGCATTGTATAAACATGATATATTTCATTTTAATTTAATTTGAACTGTAGGTAGTTTTAAACTACCTACAGTTCAAATTAAATTAACTAGTCGAAAAAGAAGTTAGGAAAAAGTTTTATAACTAGTCGAAAGTCACCTCATTTTGTCACTTACTCTGACTGAACGATCATCAAAACTCTAAGGCACTTCTATCAGACAGAAGCTTCAAATGTAGAGTACAAATAAAGGAAAAACTAAAAAAAAATGCAATTTCAGTCTAGTTTTCTAGATGCACCAACTGCATAAATAACTTTATAATGCCAGATAAATATATAGGGTTACAAAGTTAATTAAAAAAAAAAACAATGCAAACGAGTGTACGGGTCATCTGATGGTAAGTGATCACCGCCGCCCATGGCCCCGTGTAACACCAGAGGAGCTACACGTACGTTAACGCCCTTTAAATTGGAGCTAGACGCGGTTTCTGAAGGCACCCAGGTCCTACCTGACCTGGAAGCACTGCCGTAGGCAGGCCATTCCACAGATGTGTGGCGATTTCTGTCATCGACAAGGAGACATGGTGGTGGAATGACAGGGTGCTAGAGGTAATTCGTGAAAGAAGGCTGGCCTTTAAACCAACTCTCCTGAAGACAGACTAGAGTACATAGTAGCGAAGAGTGCCAGTAAAAGAGCTGTAGCTAGAGCTCGCAGTGTGAGTTTATCACCGCTATATGATTAACTTTAAGTTAATAACCATGGAGGGACAGAAGCTTATTTATAAACTGGCACGTTCCCAGGATTAAGCGACATCAAGATATCGCAACATGTGTTGTAATGTCTGCGTCAGAGATCCTTTGAAGGAGAGATGGAGAACACTTTTTTCTGAACACTCAGCATCCATGTAGTGTTCATCACGATCCAACGCCTTACCTCGGACTTATGGTCCCAATAACGCTTGACGAAACTCGTAATTGCCTTCGACGTTCGAGTCATACAGGGAAAAAAAGAGCAAAGATAATTACTAAGAATTATCGTCTGGCAAGAGAGAAAGCTATTTATTAAATATTTTTTACATTTTTAAAGTGTTATTCCACACTTAGGAAAGAAACATTATTTAGAAAACGTATAAAATTTTTAACGTAGCGGAACCCAAATCGCGCCTCCTGGGGATCCCATTGCTTAAATCTGTAGGGACCTGTCTTTTTTATGAAACTTATATTTAAGAATTATACATAATAGTAGAATAGATTACACTAGGGTTGCCTGGCAGAATCCTGCCGCAATCACCTTTAATTAAATTTTCCGTAAAGTGCTTTTGGAGAAAATTGCACTCATATGTTTTTTTATGTGAAACATCATTTGAAAGAAAATCGCATAAGGTATTGGAAAAGCAATGGCTGCCAGCTCTCAGTCTGCCGCAAGCCCAGTGTTGCCTGGTTTAAACAGGTCACTTAATGTTAATAATTTGCCCTCACGTCTTTTTTTAATGAAGCTTATTTTTTTCAACTCCTCCAGTGGGGATCAAACTCACAACCAGTCGGTTTTACAGTCACACTTTATGCCCCTGCGCCATGACTGGTCTCAAACTAAATGCTTTTTTTAACTCTTCACCTGTTAAATGATGTAATGTGATTATAATCATATTAAGTAAGTACATATAGAAAACTATTTAAAGATGAAATCATCGTTCTTTTTCAAATGAAATAATGAAACCATGATATTGTATCTTTGCTGAATTTGTTTTTTAAATACATTCATTTCAATTAAATTATCATTTTAAAACGACTAAATTAATTAAATAAATGTTACATCGATCTACTATAAGGTATTAATTACATCATGTTTCCTTAATATAATGAAAGGTGACAATAACTGCGGATATTTTTTTTAGTAATTAAGAAAATATGGAAAATTACATTTGAATAAACTCTCTCTCTCTCTCTTTCTTCGTCCTCTGCTCGTATGCTGTCGCAATCTATTTTTTCTCACGCAACTTTTAAGAATTTGCTTAGGAAAAAAATATATATAATAGAATTATAGTAAACAAAATTAATTTACCAAAATTAGTATAATATAAATTCAAAGAAATTTCGACAATAATGCCAATTAATAAACGCTATTTACTGACAGTAAGCTGACAGCGTTCCGCTTGACCACAGAACACATATAAACAAGGGGGATATGCTAGACTGTACTTAAGTGTCGCGAATAGGTTAGCGGGGAAGCGGTGCGGTGTAAGCGGGTGTCTATGTGCAGATATCAAAAGACGTTTTCTATGCAAGTCTGCTGCGCGTGATTATAGTAGGTACTATACTTGATATCTAAATAGTGCTGCCATTACAATAAAATATTTCATCTGTCATCACTCCAAACTTATTTTGCCAAGCAATACTTATTCTGGTTATTGCTTTGTTTATTCAAATGAAACAGATTCTCTATTGCATAAAAAAAATTGTTGCAATACTTTTCATCGAACATATTGTATTATTACCAAATAAATTGAAATATTGCGTAATATGGTTTGGGTGTTAGTATATACAAATAATTATTACAAAAATTTACTAAATTATGATAATTCGAATATTCGACCTTTGTGAATGACCTCAAGGTTGAACAGTCAATAAAAAATTAAATACGCATGCGTGGGTACTCGGTACTTATCTACCTACTGTCAACAGTTTCGTGTTTGGCGCGCAACGCGCTGATAAGCTGCGACTCCAGTCTTTTTGATCACGATGAAATTATTTTTCTCATTAGTCGCCCGTCGGTTTAACATTTCTCACGTTAACTGCTACTGTTCTCAAAATTTATTATAAGTTTCTATCGATAATGTCTAGCGCAGAAATAATAATAAATAGAGAAATGGCTCGTCAAAATGGTATCGTTCAACCTCTCTTAACTGGTAAGCAAATAAAAAGGAAGGTAATTATTTTAGTGCGAATTTTGAAATTCTTTAAAAGTTTTATTTTCTTGTTATTTTTACCTAACATATTAAAACATTATTATAACCTCTTTTAATTGCAGTGTTTATGTGTATACATTTA
>JAATLQ010031577.1:0-11535 GCA_013421005.1 Heliconius erato x Heliconius himera
ATTATTTTATTAGTGCTATATTAAAATACTTAACAAAAGTACCATAATAGGTTCCTTTTGCCGGCACTCGAGCGTCCTTGTGAGAAGCAGACACGTTATCACGCCGAGTGCCTACTAACTGTGACAGTCTCTTGTGCCAATTAGCGCAAAAACACTAGAGTAGACTAGAATAGAGGCTGCCATTGTTCTCCTTTCCCATGGTAACAAAGGCTATGGGATCGAGAATATGGATTGTTGCCGTATTTAGATGTTTCGTTTTTTTTAAAACTATTAATTATTAACTACAAGTATGTATATAGTATATTTATTAACAAGTTTTTGGGAAACGTATAGAATATTTACATAGTTAGATTGGAACCTGCGCCTCTTTTAATCCGTTCAAGTGAAGAGGCTTAAATAAGTATTCCTGTTATGTTTAATTTTTTATACAAGTTTCCCTATTTCACCATGCCTACACTATACTATGTGCGGGATACAGCGTGAAGCTAAAAAAAATAAAAAACCAGCGGACGTGTTGCAATTTGCGTTCACTTAATGACAAGTTTCACATAAGTAACACTATTCTAAGCTTTGTAATGCTAAACGATGAACGACGCTTGCCACTTCAAGACGTTGAGTTTAATGATGATTTGTTCCTTAATTTTTACGCCACTCCCACTTATACCTATCTATGATAATATAATAGAGCTGAAAATTTTGTTTAGTTGAACGCTCTAATCTCAGGAACTACTGATTCTATTTAAACTAAATCTTTTTATATAATAGCCCATTTAGGAGAAAGTCTAAATTGATATGCCATTATGGCACCAATCAACTGTGCCAGCTGTAAGTTATCCCTCACAATTAGAATGTGTAGTTATTTGAAATTGACTACGCGGGCGAAGCCGCCGGTAAAACCTACATAAATATAGAGAGAACCTTGTAAATTACGCTATTATTAAAAAAAATCTTCCATTCTTTAGAATTCTTTCTGGCCTGAACCACTAATTCTCTGTCTAATAATACTTTTGAACGATTAAGTTAGCGTGAAACAGTTCTTATAAAGGGCAAACAAATGTCAAAACAATTTAATATCATATTCATATTTTTAAGGGGAAATGGGAACTTTTTGTGCACAATATTTTTTTTGTGGGATAGCTATCTACTTTTAAGTTGCAAGAAACGTAAATTTTTATTGGTCAGATTTAGACAGTATCCATGAGGAGTAGGTTCAAGTACTACGTACACAGGGTTCCATATCTTTTAAAGAAAAAAGGCACTTTTAAGATCACTTTTTGTCCCGCCTGTCCGTCTGAACGCTTGGGGATATCGAATTGAAATTCAAATCATTTACTCAAATCTACGGTCCCTTTTCCAGAAAAAATCGTATTTCTATTTTACTTTACAAAAAGATATGGCCGATTATATCGCAAAAACGCGTATTTTTTACAAGCTTTTATTTACTTACACCTGTCACGTTGTCTGTCTGTAATCAAATCTTGCAAATTAAATTTGATCCACTTCTCGGTTTTCGATTGAGTTGAAATTTTGTATGCATGTATAAATCGGAGGACAATGCGATATTATTATGACATAGAGCTGATCTGATGATGAAGCTGGAAGGTGGCTATAGGAACTCCGTAATTAAACGACGCAACCCCTTCAAGTTTGAGCCCGATTGATTCGTCTTGATGACTATTTTGATGCTATATGGTAACCAGGGTTTGATGGAGCAGGAAGATGGCCATAGGAACTCCGTAACTCCGGAATTTTGGCTCGTTTGATTCGATCAATTCGATCTTTGAATTAAAAACACTAAAAAGTTAAAAATAACATTAAAGAAAGAACACAACTTTTTTAAGAACAAGTTTTTATTATTTGTTAATAAAATGAACTAAAAAGTTAAAAATAAATTAACTACTAGAGTTAGAGAAGAGATATAACACTTAATAAATAATAAAAACGTGTTACATTTTTATTTATTTATATTTATTTATTTATTTATTTGAATTATGAAATTTGGCAGCTAGCATCTATCTACAAATAGTGCTAGTTCAGGAAAAAAATAATTCACTGAAAACTATACATTTGTGGTTAAATTCTAAAAAATAAAAGCTTTAAAAAGGGACAAAATTTGGTATTAAAACCGCTAGTTTAATTGAAGTATCAGGTAATAGTTCACAAGTTCCGTTGAATTAGTAGCTCCAAGTTTAGTTAGTTCTTCCCGAGATTAGCACGTACAACCACATAAACACTTTCGTTTTATAAGATTAATAGATAAAGCTTTGCTTAGACATACCAAGCAGTACGCAAAGCACTAAGATGATATTTAAGAGGTGCGGGTTCATATCCGGCTATATACTTTATTGTATTTCAATTCAATAAATAAAATATCTAGTTCATATATTATTCATAAGAAACATTATATTTCAACAAAAAAAAACCAATATCGCTATAAAGAGTATTATTCAAATTATTCGAATGATATGAATCTTTAACGATACTTTCCAATTTTATTTGCAAATTTATACTATTTATATTCATGTCATTACATCCAATACAAGATATGTATGTGACACACGTTTCTTATCACTTCAATAAATATTTATCTATTCTATTTTATAAATGTTAATGTAGCTAATTACTTCTACAATTTTTTTTACTTCACGCTATTTCCCATTTATAGCAGGAATCTAGTGACCTAGTATTAAGACACTTCGTTCCTATCAAGACATTTGCGTTCTCCGTTTTTCACCGAATTCTGGAGGTACTGAGTGGCGGTATTCAACGCCGCGTTTGCTATATAAAATAGGGTATATATAATAAAAAAGAATCAATAATAATTTTGAAATCAAGAAATGTATATGAGGAAACACTGTCGTAAGTACTATATTTTTTATCCTACTAAACAAACTCTACGGTCTCTCCATATCTCTATTGCCTCGTCCACTGTTATCCTCTTCATACTCCAGGAGTCTTTATGCTTTTTACGTAACCTTTTATCAGTATCATCGATATTGTCTCTTCGAAGGTCAACCAATGTCACCTCTCCTACCACTGTTTTTTTCAGTTATAGCAAAAGTATTAAAACTAGTTTCCCAGGTTCCTTCTGCCCAACCTGCTATGTGCGGGATACAGCGTAAAGTTAAAAAATAAAATTTCGACGTTTATACAATATTAAAATTAACTTAAATAAAAAAAATCTTTTTTGTCGATACAATATATGTACTCGTATTTCATTTTTAGTGATATATCTCTTTTTTGACAGTCATAAATCGTTTATTATATTAAATTTACAGTTATTATTTACAGTATTTAAATAAAAAATATAATTTATTTATCGTAAAATGACTACTAACATATGCTAAGCTTGTTCTATTTGCATGTTGACCGTTTAATGAAACGAAATAAATCTATTTTTTATATTTTAACACGTTCTCTAATAAAACACGTTATAGTCTACATTCAACAAACAGTAGACAAATACTCATAAATCTCACTATTCACATATTCTAGTAATACAATCTTTAACTGAATTGAAAAAGAGAATATTTGTTAATTATTTAATTTTATTTGTATTATCAAATTGATTTTATGTTTTCTACAATACATAAAAGAACCCCTAAGTATCCTCGGTTCGTTTTAGAACTATTCAAGAATATAATTATTTATAACTTCTTAAGACTAGGTTCCCTCTTCACACCCTGTTGTATGGGAGATACAGCGTGAAGCTGGTTTTATTTATTTTTTTTTAATTTTTAATTTATATATTTTTCTTCCTCAGGTATGATTTACTTGAGGTCGCATTTGGAAAAGTACTTGGCTGTGGACACCTTCGGCAACGTCACCTGTGAATCTGAAGAGAAGGAAGCGGGCAGCAAATTTCAGATAAGGTAAATATACCTATAATGTTTATAAAAGATTATTTTATTCAATATTTTCTTCGAGTGGGATTTGAATGCAACGATTGGCCTTGATCTGGCCTCGTCATTCAATAATTTAAATGTAATTTACATAATAATTATTAAAAATAATAAAAAAAAGCTTTACTTTTAATATAAAAGTATACAGACAAGGGTTCGTATTTACAATGTAAACAAATCTTGTTATACAAGCAATGACCGCGACTAACGAACCCGACGACGACTGTACTTACACCGCGTCTAGGCCATATTGTAAAAGAATATTTATCTTTATTTTATGTTAATTCTTTTAATATCTTACTAATATATTATAGCCAAATTATTCTAAAAATTGACATAAATTGTAGTGTGTTATCCTGATATATAAAGTACTGTAAAGTTTCATCTAAATCAGTTTAGTAGTTTTGCGTGAAAGTGGAACAGGGTGGACGTTCCATCCTCACAAACTTTCACATTTGTTATTTTTCATAATATTAGTAAGATTAGTATTTGACGTAGTGTGATTTGGTTTTTTTTTATCCACTTACGTCCCCAAATTCTTTACATTTTAGAGACATTTCGTTTTAGGCGGCGGTGTTTGACGCTGCTTCTGTTTTAATTACAAAACAAACAAAAAAGATATTGACAATGAATATATTCTGAGTGGAAATCGATCCCAGAACCATCACCATTTCTATTTTTAAAAAAAAATATACACTTCCTATTGCAGATCACTCTTGCTCTTTTGCCTATAATAAAAACCATTATCGCTAATATAAATTCGCATAAAGTGTCAGAGACGTGTCTCAGGATATGCACAATAAATCTTTAGAAATACGAATTGCAGGATTAGTATTCGTGACTGACTCACTTGGCGGAAGGAACTCCTTATTTTTCATATTTACGACTCATTGTAACTATTATTTGCCAAAAATGGTGGTATTTCTTTTGCTAAAACTAAAAACGTTACAATAGATGTGTCATACATACACTTAAACACTATGCGGGGAGAAATGTTTAAAAAGATAGCTTATAATTTTTTTCTCTTTAATATGTTGCAGGCGGCCGACGGTTGTTGGTTCGATTCTCACTCGTGGGAATGAACTATTTAATATTTTCATTCCCTCGTTATGGTAACCAGGCAAGGCGTGCCGTTGAGTTCCTTCCGCCAATATCATACATATCAGCTTCACGCTGTATCCCGCACACAACAGGGTAGGCAGAGGGAACCTCGTGTTAAGGCACTACAATCCCCACTTTCCGCCGAATTCTGGGGGTATTGTGTGCTGAGTAAAATTTCCGCCAATTAAAGAGAAAAAATGTGTTAAATACTTTATTCACCGAGGAAGGCTATATAATATCGCGTAATCAGTGTGGACGTGTCCCGCTGTACCTGCTGTCGAAGTTACCTCGAGCACTTGAAATGTAACAAGTGCCATACTACCGTGACCAGACGTCCCGTTTTTGTGTCCCGGTGTCCCAAAACTTTACACCGGGACGTATAAATTTCCTGTTTTTCAAAACGAATCTCTCATTTCTATGCGAAAAAAGAATGGTTATGTTAGTCGTACATAATTTTTTTGTTATTTCCATTTTACTCTCAAATAAACTACAAATATGGTTTGGTTTGGTTCTTTGATAATGGCGTGTAATAATGATGTCTAGGCAAAGCGCGGCGTTGAGTTATGCCACTCAACACGCAATGCCTCCAGAATTCGGCAGAAAGTGGGGAACGGAGTGTTAACACTATGTTCCCTCTGCCTACCCTGTTGTGTGCGGGATACAGCGTGAAGCTGATTTTACAAATATTAACACTCAATATCAAACTGTCAATAATGGAATCAAAACATGAAAGGTAAACAAACCCGCTACGGTCCGAGACGGTTCCACTTCCGGTCGACTCTAGTATCAACACTGCATTGACGTTTTCGATCGACGACGCGTACACAATAACAAGGCTTCCCTCTGTAGGGATGAGCTTGGTTTTCTATAAAGAAAACTTAGATATTTTTAGTTTTATTGATTTCTGATTGTTAAAACGATGGTTGTGGGTTCGATTTGGACTTGGGAAAATTTATTAGTTTCATTTTTTTCGTTGTGGTATTGAGATTAAGCGTGGTGTTGAATTTCGTCACACGTTAGGTTTCCTCTCTTCATTCTGCTATGGGAGATGTGAAATTAAAATTTTTGAAAAATATTTTTTATGATACCCATTTTTTTATGTAGTGGACCATTTTTTGAATCTTTCTAAGCAGAAAATCATGTATATCAATTTGATTTCTAACAGTCAAATTCACAAACTGCTACAACGACGTATAATAAGTTATAATATAATTATCAATCAATCAGCTTCGTTCCCCACTTTCTGCCGAATTCTGGAGGCATTGCGTGTTAAGTGCCAGAACTCAACGCGGCGCTTAACCTCGACACCAGAGCGAAGAAATGGAAATATAAATTTAAGTAAATATTTCATCTCCTCGAGTGGGGATCGAACCCACAACCAGTCGGTTTTTACAGTCACACCTCGTGCCGTTGCGCCACGACTGGCCTCTGTAATAATATAATTATATTGAAAATATATATAATTCAAGAATATTTCTTTAGGAAATTTTCTACTCATATAAAATTCAAGTATATTTTCTAGTAACAACCCTAACACAATCGATCGTCCGTCTGACTCACAGCGACAGCCGCGACAACTTCTCAGATAAGTAACTGCAAGTAAACAGACTGACTCACACTGAATCATCCCTTAAGTGTTCGAGCTTTTACATTTATAGCATTTTGAATCTTTTTTTGTTTTGACTTCTTTACTTACGTATGCAAGTTGACTGACAAAACTTACTTTAAGATTGTGATAATTCGTTGTGAAATTAAAGACTGTCGTGGCGTTGTTCACGGTTAGATAGCTATTCGGGAAACGAATTATATAATTTACCACTGTAGTAATACAAGGTGCGGCGTTTAGTTTCGCTACTCAACATTCAATGTCACGAAAATTTGGTGGAAGGTAGGTAGATACGGGAAAAATCGTAAAGCTGCTTCATAACCACATTAACAATATTATCTGAGTGAGTGAAGTGACTATTCAATGTGGCTTATCGATTCCGTCGCTCTGGTAAGGAGGCAAAGCGCGGCGTTGAGTTCCGCCACTCACCATGCAGTGGCGCTTTCAGAATTCGACAGAAAATAATGAACGGAATAAAGGAACGGAGTGTCGTAACAGTGCCTTCTGCTTTCCCTGTCAATAAAAAGCTAAACATTCAACAACTAATACAGTTAGTAAAATAAACAAAAAATCTTATCAACAAAAATTAGTACATGTTTTACACGTTTATACATGCACATGCCCGAAAATGTGAACAAAAAATAAATGAATTCTCGCCTTCAAAATGGCAAGGTAACCTTTTCAAACGCCTGTTTTAGAGGGGTGGCGTATTGTACTCAAATATGGACTTAACATGGTTTTGATTAATTTTATTTTTGTTTTATCTTAATTTCTTTTCTTTTTTTTAGATATCTCCCTTCTGTTATCCGTTGTAGAGGAATTGGGATAAAATGATGGCTGTGGGTTCGAATCCCACTTGGAGGAAGGTTATATTTGAAAATGTGTTTTTTTCGACGGTTTGATTACACTAAACACAGTGCTGGGTTCCACTTTTAAAAATGGCATAAATGATAAAATACATGGATCTCTCTACATACTCCGCATATCTTAACTGTCACCTAACGCTTCATCCAGCATATAGCTACAGACACTCAGTTTCCCACGCATCGTCTTATTTTTAAGACATCGAGTGGCGGAACTCAGCGCCGCGATTTGTTTATCTAGAGCAGGGTAAAGAAAATAATTTATTCCCCCAAGTTTTAGGGTGGCTTAAAGGTGAGATTTGCCTAAAATTTTTGCTTAGAAGGGGTTAGGATCCATTGTGAATTTTAATGGGCGCGTGCCGAAGTCATTGGATTATGAGAGAAACCCTTGAGGGAAATGTGTTTAGAAATATAATTGAGTATTTGCCTTTGGGGTAAAGCTTCCCTTTTTTAGTCATAATTGATGAAAATTAAAAAGACCTACATGTACTTTAGAGAAAGGCCTACATATAACTTATTATTTTTTTATATAATTTACTATGTTAACGTGAGGCCGTGTATAGGGGAGGCAGATGGAACCTAGGTTTAAGACATTTCGTTGCCCACGCAACACCCAATTTTGAAGACATTGCGAGGGGTGGGGTTTTGTATGGTTCACACAATATCCTGCAATAGTAGGGTAGGCAGAAGGAAACTAGGAACCTAGTGTTAACACACTTTCGTTGTCCACTTTTCGCAAAATTCACGAAACATTTCGTGTAAAGTGGCGGAACTCAACGCCTATTTGCCTCGTTATCAGAACGAAAAAGAATTAAAATATTCAAAATTTCATTCTCCCGAGTGGGAACCGAACCCACAACCGTGGTGTTTACAGTCGCACGCTTGTGCTCTTTCGCCACGACGGCCTCTTGTACTGTTACCAGAACCAATCGAACCCAAAAACACCACTTTTACAGTCAGACGCTCAGTCACTCTCTTAGTCTTTTTAACATTTAAATTTTAGTTACGTTCCATATTTCGAATTTACCGAATCACTGTACTGTATACATTTAAGTATAATAGCCAAGAGAAATTAAAATAGAAATCACATTGTATTGACATTTCATATGAAAGCTCGAACATTTCTGATAAATCATTCATTCAAAGTGAAACCCGGTGTAATGACTAGACGGAATATTTATATTTATGTTTTGCTTTTGCCGTTACTTTATTTTTACAACATTTATATATACAAACATCCGTTAGTAGGTAATGGTGTATTATACATATATGTAGGTATTATTATATGAAAGGAAAAAGATTTTAAATAAAAAATTAAGGCTATCGTCGCGTTCAGTTCGATATCTAATCGGTGAAATGAATTATTTTTATTTGCTTGTGCTAGGATAGTAAAGTGCAGTGTTAAGTTACGCTACTCAACATGCAATATCTGGAACTGGAGCGGAAAGTATTTGACAGGTTGCTCTGATGCCGTATCCAGCTTCTATGATAATCAGGCCCGCTTTTATAATATATCCCGTACATTTCAGGGTAGGCAGCGGAAAGCTGGAAACCTACTATTAAGACACTCTATTTCCATTAAAACACTATCGTTTCCCACTTTCCGCCTGATTTTGGAGGCATTGTGTGGTAAGTGGCGGAGCTCAACGCCGAGCCTTACATTACCGAGTTTCCTATCACAATTTGAATCTGCTTTCATGAGAGACTACCTAATATATTTTTTGTTCTCAACGCTATACGTCCTCATCGACCCCCATAAAAACCCTTGTACCCTTTTTGTTATTAGCATCTCTGTACAAACATATATTTCGACGATCCCTAAGTAAAGTATCGAAAGTGAAATATTTCAAATATATTTTATTGCTGTTTTGATCTTCTAACAGTGGTAGTTTTCGTTAAATACACGTTTAAAAAATGCATGAATAGATATATTTTTTGATTTTGAAAAAAAAAGCACGTATTAGTAGTTTAAAAGGGCGTTTATTTGCGGTTTTTCGCTTTCGATACTTTAGCCAGGGACCATCGTTTTGTTTTATACATTAATAAACAAAAACAACATATAAACAGAATACGATAACTGAGCTTTCTAAGCTCCTATATATACCTACAAAGTAAGCCTCGATGCCTTTAATCTTGACGTATCCAACCCTTCAGATTGTTCACCCCGCATTTTAATTAGCCCTAGCGCCTTTTGATGAGTGTTTGGCTTTTTACGTCACGTCACTTTGAAGTATTGTCTTTGAGATACAATTGATAGCTTGTAAGATTAGTACTCAAATACATACATACATAGGTTGTGGGGGGTTCTAATACAGTAAATTGCTGTAGATTCAAAAATGTGAAACGTTGTGGTATTTTCAGTGATTATTTTCAGCTCTCGCAAAGGCGCATCTCCCTCTTGTTATAGGGCAGGAAGTAAGAAATCTATTGTCAAGACACTCCGTTCTCCATATTTAAAAATTTTGAAAAAAAAAGGCTTGATTAATTGTCTTTTCAAGTTCAAATACAATCAATACCGAGTAGAAATCGAACCTGTTCGCGTATCGCGTTCGTATCGCGTTCATAATAGACACTATCAGATTGCACACTAATAACTTAGAGAAAATATTATTCCTTCGGTTCTCCTTTTTTGTTTCACCCTGATTTATGTGAGGGGTCGCTACAGCTATCAAGTGTTTGTAGAACAAACACTCACTTAACTAACATGGCTGTTGTGTCTCCAATAAATTTGTAGCAATTGTAGTCCTTTATTGAAACAAGGATCTATATTCATACTATTGTACTAATTGTATGAAGCTGAAGTATTTGTTTGGTTGAACGCACTAATCTCAGTAACTATTGTTTCGAATTGATAATATTTTATGTCAGATCATTTCAATCGTTTTAAATCGAATCGAACTCACTGTAGCTACGTACCTACTAACGTGTTATCAGGAGTAGTCAGAGGGAACCTAATGTTAAGTTAAACTACATTCTCCATGCACCGCCTAACTCTCCACGCTTTGTCTTTTTACCACAGCGAGGAAATAATTAAAAGTCATTCCCCAGAGTGGGAACGAACCTTCAAGCGTTTACAGGGACATGCTATGATGCTGTCATAGTCGTAGCCTACGACGGACGGTCTATATACAAATAGTTATAATTAATTTCTTTAACTCTATTCATCCAGTGTATCCGAAGACGGCACCGGTCGTTGGGCTCTACGCAACGTGGAGAGAGGCTACTTCCTCGGCTCCAGCTCAGATAAGCTGACATGCACCGCCAAAGTGCCTGGCGACGCTGAGCTCTGGCACGTTCATCTTGCTGCTAGACCACAGGTATATTAAATGGTTTTATTTTAAACTGATTTTATGTAAATGGAAAAATAAACAATAAAAAAACCCCAAGTACGGAACATTGACCTATAAATGGTTAAAGGTTCTATTTCCTCTATTCACTCTGGTAATAATACAAAGCGCAACGTTGAGTTCCACCGAGTGATGGAATGTATCGAAAATTAAGCAAACACTAGGTTCTCTTCCCCTACTCTGTTACACGCGGGATACAGCGTGAAACTTAAAAGTAAAAAAAAAACCCTAATAACATACCAAACTTATGATTCCATGACAAAATATTATTATCGTTGCCCAAATTCAACAATCATTACTAAGCAATTTCATACAAATATAAGAATATAGTATAAGAGCCAATCATCTTCACATTAGCATCACAATTACATTCGTGTTTCATTTCCGAGAGGAGATTGTTGCGAACGACTCGATTACAATTTTTGATGCATTTTCTTTTATAAAAATGGGTTTTTAGGTCTGTAAAGAAAGGTTTTTAATAATCTCTATATATAATAAGACAGTAAAAATATTTTGTCTGTACATTTAGTAATTTTGACTGAAATGGATAGAGGGACACTTAAAAAGACTAATAGAAAGCAAAAAGATTTTTTTTGAATTTCTTGTCTGTCTGTCTGTCTGTCTGTCTGTCTGTCTGTCTGTCTGTCTGTCTGTCGACATATTGTTGTCCGCATTTTTCTCTGAAACTACTGAACCGATTTACTTGAAAATTTCAC
>JAATLQ010031578.1:0-11536 GCA_013421005.1 Heliconius erato x Heliconius himera
ATTTCTTCGCTCTGGTGTCAAGGTTAAGCGCGGCGTTGAGTTCTGCCACTCAACACGCAATGCCTCCAGAATTCGGCAGAAAGTGGGGAACGGAGTGTCTTAACACTAGGTTCCCTCTGCCTACTCTGCTATGTGCGGAATACAGCGTGAAGCTGATTTATTTATTTATTTTATTATAGTTGTCAATCAATTCTGCTTATTAAATAATCATGTATTTTAAGCGGGCGAAGCCGTGGGCGGGCCGCTAGTATACACTACAGTAATCACTTAGCAGCTTAGCACAGTGTCATCAATCAGATCTAAATAGGCTGTGATTTATTTGCGACGCGTTAGTCTTCTAAATTATAGCACCAATTTGTGTGCTTTGTGTTTACGTGAAACTTTATAGTGAAGGGTGGTTATTCAGTTGTGATAAAAGAAATAATTAATCAACCCTTGTGGTTTAACATTTGTACTGGAGAGTGTTATGTCAATAAATAAAAATAGCCAACCCGGCTATGGCGAAAACTAGATTACTCCCTTTTTTTTCAGCTTCATTAGGAGGGTAGGCAGAGGGCCTAATCCTCCTAAATTTCTGCTGATTTCTGACAGTATTACGTCACGCGCTTGTGGCCCTGTGTCACAATTAATCTCAGGTTTCTTCTTTAATATTTATATGTAAAATATTGTCTTCCAAATAAAGTGCAGTGTTCCTGCAAAGGTTTAGGTACCGACAGGTAATGTCCCGTTAACTATTTAAATTGAATATAACAGAAGATAATCCTTGATTATAGTTTTCCCGCAAAACGAAGATAATTATTATAAAATAAAAAATAAATATAATTCATTAAGCAAATTTAAGGGCCGGTTTCATCATTGGCTGATAATGTCCCGGACAGCCTTATCTGCCAGAAAAGTTGTAATCCTTGGTTTCACAGGTCTCAAATAGCAATATCTAGTAGATACACATTTGACACATGCATTTCATTTTTAAATATTTATTTGTAAACTGTAACAAATCGTACCAATTGTTATCTACTATTATCGTTCATAAATGAGAAAGTTATTCATGAAAATATAAGAAACAGTTATTTTGTGTTTTTATTCTTTGTCCGTAAGATAGCGTGAATTATTAGATTATTATCTGAAACTTTATATCCAGTGAAACTGACATAAGTCTTCTAATATTTGTTACCCAATAATGCGTATCCCCTAATAACGTGTCCAGTAACATCTTCATTGTGAATACCATGTAACAATCTAAAGCACTTAACATCAATTATTCTGGATTCTAAGTCGTCAAGTATCCTCGCTACAGCAGATTCTGTACGATCCAAGATTGAGACGAGAAGCGGCAGATCGTCACATGGCATTGTTGACCTATTTAAAAAATTAACAGATGAAATCAATTTCAATTGTGATTTTCTATTGTATTTGTATAAATGAGATTTTTAATTGAGTTTGAGAGGCCTGTTGTAACGCAGTGGCACAAAGTGTACTGCAAAATTAACTGGTTGTGGGTTCGATCTCCACTCGAGGAAATTAAATATTTATTTAAATTTATATTTTCGTAGCTCTGGTGTCGAGCAAAGGGCGGCGTTGAGTTTCGCCACTCGGCACGAAATACCTTCAGAATGCGGCGGAGAGTGTGAATGGAGTGTCTTAATACTAGGCTTCCTCTGCTTACCCTGCTGTGTGCGGGATAAAGCGTGAAACTGATAAAAAATAAAATTTAGATATAATCGAAAAAAACAAGTGACCAATGTTTTTTAAAAAAGAAGGAACAATAGGAAACGTAGTCAAGTAAAACGAAAGTAAAAATTAGGTTTACTTTCATAATTGAAATTAAAATTATGTAAATATCTTAAGAGTTACTCCTTATAACCTTTAGATACTAGATACTTTAGGTCTCGGAACGTTCTTCAACAAATTATGAGCATTGGCTCCTCCAAAACCGAAACTGTTGATACCAAACATGCCACTATTCCATAGTTGTTTCTCCGTGACCACTAGAACTCGTCCGGAAGCGAGTGAACCTTCTCTTTCTCTTGGGACTTGTAGTTTAGATGTAGCCAATGTAATGTAATCAATGCACAAAATTGTTTAAAACATTCAATTTTCACAATAAATGTTAGAATTGTATATCAAACTGAAAAAAATAAAAATGACTGAAAACTCTAGTGGAATTTTAGCATAAACTAATAAAAATATAAATAGAAAGACTACTTAATAAAGAAAATTAAAAAATCCTGTCTAAACAGGCATAGAATGTGATCAGAGTGACTAATCACTAGGTTCTCTCTGCCCATCACATAAATTGTAAAATACATTAGAAATTCAACAGAAGTAAATAAGAATCTTTATAAAAAAACTGTTCAATAAACTACAACTCACAATCCAGCTACTATCAGTTAAACGAACACTTTTGACAAAAGTCTCCAATACAAGAGTCAGTTACAGCAAAGTTTTCAAATTTACGACAGAAACAAATTACATGAGGCCGGTCGTGGCGCAGTGGCACGAGGTGTGACTGCAAAACCGACTGGTTGTGGGTTCGATTCCCACTCGAGGAGATGAAATATTTACTTAAATTTATATTTCCATTTCTTCGCTCTGGTGTCGAGGTTAAGCGCGGCGTTGAGTTCTGCCACTCAACACGCAATGCCTCCAGAATTCGGCAGAAAGTGGGGAACGGAGTGTCTTAACACTAGGTTCCCTCTGCCTACCCTGCTGTGTGCGGGATACAGCTAAAAAAAAAAAAAACAAATTACATTTGCAATGTAACAAAGACTGGACGCGGGCTCGCTGTGCCCCAGATCAGAACGGAACTGATCGAGAGAGAACCCCAGAATAGAACGACTCGTGCAGTGGATTTCCTCGATGGCTTCCAATTTTTCTGGATCACCTACTCTCATACCTGTCCAGAAAGCATTATGCGGTTAAGGGTTATATTATATGCAAACAGACAGCTTAATTCTGTATCCTGCATTGATAAAATAGGCAGAAAGAACCTCCCTACCGCCTACGATCTTAACTAGAGCTGACTGGCCTCTATTTAAATTTATAATTTTTAATTGAATATATATTTTATATTTTATTGCTATAATAATATATATATTTTTGTATCAGGTAGTTAAGTTTAATGTTTTGTTTTCAGCTTCACGCATGATCACTTATATACCTAGTATCTTAGTGTTAAAACACTGTGTTGTCAAATTTCGGCACAAGTTCTATGTATTATGTTTTGAGTGGCGGCAGCCATCACCGCGCTTTGACTACTAGAATACTACTAGTATAAGTTAATGAACAGAATTTTATTTATTAAAGGTTCCATTCTACAACTAACCCGCATTCAGTCTTAGACAATTTGACCAATCAACCATTTTTTTTTATCAGCTTCACGCTGTATACCGCACACAGCAGGGTAGGTTCCCTACCTAGGGAACTCTCTCCGTTCCCCACTTTGCGCCGAATTCTAGAGGCATGGCGTGTTGAGTGGCGGATATCAACGCCGCGTATTGCTTCGACACCAGAGCGAAGAAATGGAAATATAAATTTAAATAAATATGTCATTTCCTCGAGTGGGGATCGAACTCACAATCAGTCGATTTTACAGTCACACTTTGTGCCCCTGCGCCACGACTGGCCTCTTAATTTATTATATATTTTGAGAATTACAGTTTATTAAACAGTTGTTTTTTAATAATAAACTAAAATAATAATATTAAAATAACCGTCCATTTAATATCGCGGTTCTGTATAACTTTGTTTTATCCATTTTTTTTAATAAAAACACTGCCATATTTTTATTTTTCATCTTAATCAAATCATTTAATTGGTGATATAATCTGAAAACCTGTCATATTTCCCTTTGCCCATACATACACGATATTTAATTTTAATAAAAACGTCCATTGAATGGGCTTTATTGCTTCTTTGATCGCGATCTGTATAGAGCTCTCATTGAGAACGATTCAGCACATATTATTTGCATTTTTTTATATAGCTTCACGCTATATCCAGTGTTAAGACATTTCGTTAGCTATTTTTGCAAAATTTAAAAGACATTGTGTGTTGCGCACAGAATTTAACGCCTCACTTTGCCTTATCACCAAAATGAGGTAACAAAAATATTAAACAATTAATTCAACCAAGTGCGAATAGAACCCACAAGCGTCAAGCGCTTATACCACTGTGCCACCACGGCTCTATATCGTTTAAAAGCAAGCACTTTTCTTAAAGCGGACATTTATATCTATCCTTTGTGTTGAGAAGAACAGTTGTTATGAAAGAGATTTTTAATTTCACGTTTGGATTGTTCTTGGATGTCTCAGTTTTATCTATTAGTCTTTTCATGTTGCTTGATTCTTTTACACTTTTACTAAGGTCTTTTAAAGTGCGGGATAAATGAGCTCGGCGTTTGTTTACAGATAGACGGTACTAACGTTTCAAGCTATATTAAAAGAACTGTACAAAAGACTTTTAGTTTACAATGACTTTTATAAATTTTTAGCTTTCAGAGAATATTTTTCGTGGAATTGTAAAAGGGGATGCTGTATAAATCAACTCGAGTGCGTGCAGCCTATATAGAAGAGATTTTTTATTAATATAAATTTTATTAGATTCGTCAGTATTTTGTATTTTTTTTTGTTTTTCGTATATTTTTTTTTATTTGTCTCATTAAGAAAATAGAGAGAAATCATAAGTTTTCTTAAAAAATATATCTCTCTCTTAAAATATATATCTCTCTTAGTTTTAAAAAACTACCTCGAATTAGAACTGCAGTTGTGAGTCCCTTACATGAGTATACCAGGCTCTCAGCCAGTAGAGATAAATGGCAACTGCTTGTGAGGAGTATAACATCTGCCAATTATTTTGCCAATTATTTCGTTCAACTCTCTCAGCTGGGTTCTCTTACTATAAGCTATTTTAAGCTCTGAATGAACTTAAGGTTAATAAGAAAGTAAATATTATTTTCTATCACAAAAATATTTCATATACACACAATATCATTAGAATATTCAAAAAATATTCTATGTATTTTTAACCGACATCAAAAAAGGTGACTATCAGAGTCATTACATGTAAGAACCTTGAAATGATACTGTTGGAACTGCCTAATATTAGAGTAAGATGATTTATTAAGAATTCCAAGGAAGTCCTAAATTTCGTGTGCGTATGTTTGACCACAAATTACTCGAAAACTAAAAGTCGTATCAAGATTGATTCTTTTTGACTTTATTAAAATATTTTTAACTGTGTTTCGAATTTTAGTTTCTAATTAATAATAATTTAAATTTTACTATAATAAACTAAATAAGAGCAGTCTTAACTTCATCACTTTGAAAATGGACTGTCCATTAAAGTTGCCGTTCAAAAAGCGTGTACGGAACTACTCGAAATGAATAAGTCCCGGGTTAAAGTTGTACTAAGATTAAATGGTTACTACAGCCATCAGTGGTAGAAATATTTTGTAATTTTTTTATTTTTCATTCTTAATTTATATAAAGAAGTTACTGAATGGAATAGCTATGATTCAAAATGATTTTCTTAGTTTCACGCTTTATCCCGCTTATAGAAGCAGAGGCAATCTAGTGTTAAGATATTCTATTTTTCACATGCAGCAGCTCATTTTTTTTTAATTTTGTGTGTTGAGTGGCGTCAGTCAATGTCACTTGTCTTGATACCGAAGGAAACGGAGTAAGCAAAAACAATTCAGTCTCCGAGTGAGAATCACAGCACAGTGTCTAACTGTCAACGTGACACTAGTGGGTTCGATTCCCATTCGGGAGAAGGTATTATTTTCATTTTCGGCCTCTCTTTAAAAGATAAGATGCGGTGTTGAGTTCCGCATTCAACACGTTTCGTCTTTAAAATTGTGTAAAGTGAAGTTAAGAAAAAAAATATTATCACTTACCAAGTAACACCGAATCCGTTGACGTGCAGTTTTTCGTAGATCCATGTCTTTTCTAATTCAGCACCGATAAATACTCCAGTTTCCGTGTTACGCAGCACTTTTGGATTCAAACCTGTAATAAAACATTTAAAAATCAATAAGAATATTTAAAATTTAAAAAAAGTATTAAATTGTTCTAATTCTTTTTCCTTATAATTTTAGTATGGTAAACGTAAAGAACAATAAAAAAAATACCTTAAATAAAAAAAAAAAAACATTAGTAGTTTTATACGAAGTAATATTTTTTTGAATTAGTTTCAATTAAAATGTGTAATTATCGTGAAAATTAAAGAACTTATTATTTTTTTTTTCAAATTCACATTGTATTTCATATATGGTTGGCAGGCAGATAATTTGAAAATATTATATTGGAGCGTTTTGAATAACGAAACTCAACGCCGTGCTCTGTCTAATCAGAACAGAAACATAAAAATAAATCATTCCCCTTTCTCCCTCTACCTAACTTACTATATGCGGAATCAGCGTGAAGATGGAAAAACACGTTCCCCCGAGTTAAAATCGAACCTAGGACCGTCGTGGTATCAAAAATATTATCCTATCCAAACTATCTCTAAGTCACGCTATCAAGATAGCGTAAAGTAATACGCTAAACTAATTAAATACCTATTGCTCTTTATAGAATGTATAGAAATTACAAATCATCTGAATATCTGTTACCTACTAATTAATTGGATATTAATTTTGGAAATTCAATAACTATTATATAATAATAACTGTATATTCAATATAAACATCAATACAATAGAATATAAACCTATATAAACGAGAGGATTCCTCTGATAGTTATTTCTGTAATAAATATTTTGAACATAATGTATTTTTTTTTCTTAATAAATTGTTGCCGGAAGGATATATTATGGTAAACTAAAAAAAAATAGCTTTACGTTGTATCCCGCACACAGCAGGGTAGGTAAAGAAAACATAGTGCTAAGACTCTCCGTTAAAAATTTTCTACGAATTCTAGAGGCATTGCTTGCTTAGTGACGGAATCCAATGCCGCGCTTTGCCTCGACACCAGAGCAAAGAAATGAAAATAAAATATTAAAATAAATATTTGTTTTCCTTGGAATTAAACCCACAACCAGTCGCGTTTACAATCACACTGCGCCACGACTGGCCTGGTAAATTTTAGGTCTAAGCCCCTTTAGGGGAAGTACCTAAAAAGTTTGATTACGCCTAAAAACTAGTATCGATTTTGAAGATTTAAAATTTTAATGTTCTCTGTGATCCAAAGAACTCCAGACCTCGATATTTATTTCAGCTTTTTGCCAGCGACCTTGAAAACAATGGTATTAATAGAGAGTCAGACAGACATGGATAATAAAGTGATCCTATACACGCTATATCCACTATTCACGATATTTACCGCACAAAGCAAAGTAAGCAGAGGGAACCTGGAAAACTAGAGGTACGCTTCGTTCCCATTGAGAGAATTGCGTTCTCCACTCTCCGCCTTTTTTCATCCGCATTACGTGTTGCCGCGCTACTACAGAATAAATATTAAATATCACATTCATTTCCTCGAGTGCGATTTGAACTCAAAATCTGTCACGCTTAAAGTCGCACGTTTTTGCAGTTTTGTAAATTTTTTTAGAAGAGATGTTTTATAAACAAATTGAATGTTGCCAGTTGTGGCGCAGTGGCATGGCACAGGGTGTGACTGTAAAACCGACTGGTTGTGGTTTCGATCCTAACTCGAGGAGATGAAATATTTACTTAAATTTATATTTCCATTTCTTCGCTCTGGTGTCGAGGCAAAGCGCGGCGTTGAGTTTTGCCACTCAACACGCAATGCCTCCAAAATTCGGCAGAAAGTGGGGAATGGAGTATCTTAACACTAGGTTTAGTCTGCCTACCCTGCTCTGTGCGGGATACAGCGTGAAGCTAATTTAATTTTTATTTTTTTTAATTTTGAATGTTGAAGGACATATTTAAAATCTTCATATGCAGTCAAGTGTGATACAAATGCACTGATTTAAATTATAAACAACTACTTTCTCTCCAGTTTTCTAATAAATAAATATATTTTATAGTCACAATAGACCTACTCTTAGTTTGTTTTTCTTTTTCCATTCACACTTTCTTTGGTACATTAAATTTAATTTAATTTTTCGCTGCAACTGCCCCCAGTTCTGAGTTCGAGGATTTATTTTATAATTAACTATTTTCGTGAAATGAAGAATGGTGGTATTCGCTGTGGTTGTATGTTCGATTTCCACCTAGAATGTATTTTATTATCATATTTGTTAGATTTCAATGCACAATAATATAACAAAAAATCTCTTTAAAAACTTGCAGCCGCGACTAGGTCTATTCTAGGCTTTCTCTTCAAAAGGTCCTAAGGTCCTCCTTAATGTCGTCCAACCATCTGAGCTTTTATCTCTCTAGGATTCTCATGTCCAGTGTACTATTTAGCAAAGATATGGATGTTCTAGTTTCTCTCATTTTCTCCTCATGCGCGAACCATCTGAGACTTCCAACTGTGACACCTTTGCTTTACTTATATTCCGTTCGCCGTACATGTGGTAGCTATTACCCAATTGTTAATATAACGAAATATTAATAAATATTAAGATATTTTAGAAGATTTTGAACGAGGCGCCGAGGCACAAATATGTGAATATAAATGCGACGGTTGTGGGTTTGAAATCGATTCTTACTTGAGAAAATTAATTATTATTTATTAATATTCTCATTTCTTCGCTCTGGTACCAAATGTGTCGTTGAGTTTCGCCACTCAACTCACAATACCTCAAAAATCCGGTGGAAAGTAATATTTTTACGGAATATTTTTACACTAGATTTCCTTTGTCTGCCTGAAATTAAAATGAAATTAAATGGAAGATGATATACATTTCATTCTGAAAATAGTACAAGTTTTGAAAATATTTATTCTTTAAACTACAAGGTGGCATACGCTTTAAGATTTAAAAAAATCTGAAACCGAGGTTTCTTCAAAGAAAACCAGAAATCCAGGTAATATTTCAAGCCTACCATTAAAGGAAATGCTTTGTCACAAGAAGTCTTTTAGAACGGCCCCGTAATAGGTAATGGGGCTGTTCTAAAAGAGCTCTCATTAGAGGGCTTGAATGTGTGTATGTATGACTTTTTCATACATGAGAGCGTAAACTCATCTATAATTATAAAACATTTATATTTTTTTTTAAGTATAAAAACTTGGAGTGTTTGTTGAGTTTGTGGAGTTATTTGGTTTACTTTGCAAAAATAAGACATAGATGAATCGAAGTACGGACAAGGGCGGCGTTGAGCTCCATCACTTAAGATCACAGTATCTGGTGGCGGGCGAAGAGAAGAGGATGGAATGTTTTGATATAAAGTTTTTTATGAGGCCAGCCGTGGCGTAGGAGGGTTAAAATGTACAACCGTATACGCGGCTGTTGTAAGTCCAAATCCTACTCGAGGAAACGAAATATTTAATATTTTTATTTGCTTGCTCTGGTAACGAGGCAAACCCACAGCATACATCGTAAAACTAAAAAAAAATTAGGACCTTACCCATTTGTGTAGGAAAAACTTAAAAAAAATAAAAATTGAAAATTGATAAACTGTTAAGGAAAGTTACTTTATCAGATTACATTTACATATAATTTCCTTCCATTGCATTAAAATTTAAAAAGCACATAAAAAATAACCGATTTTCACATTTTTTCGCATCTAGGTTTGTGGTTTAAGTCTGGCTTTGTCTTAAAGAAATCGCAAGCTCTTACAGGCTTTCAGTGCGACCTCGATACGTAATAGGTCGGTCTCATTAGACTTTAAGTCTATGAACTATATATACACATACTTATAGGGTTGTATTTTATATATTTATAATATCTAAATATCTATACTTTTAGAGGCCGTAGTTGCGCGAAAGGATGTGGTTTCGATTCCTACTCGAAGAAAAGAAATATTTCATATTTTTATTTCTTCACTCTTATCGTCACCAGAGGCAATGCGAGATCCAGATCCTCAGAATTCAACGGAAATGGGGAGCGTAGAGTCTCAACGCTAGTTCAAAAAGGACTCACACTTATTTTTTTTTAGTTAATTAAGTTTGACAACATTAAGTCGTTGAAAGAAATAATTTCAAATGCTCCAAAGCGTAAGTTTACATTTCAGAAAGCAATGCCGTATAACTTGAAACTTTCTAACTGAAGTTCCTATAAAAGGAATGTGATAAATTTCGAACGGTATCGGTACTTACAATGGAATTGATTTATCAATGTTGACTGGATTTTAGGATTTGTTATGAATTTTAAGTTGCAAATTTGGTGCTTGGGATATAAGATTTTATTTGCTGTATGCTGTATCCACAGAGAAAACAGAGAGGAACAGGGAGGAAAGGAATCTAGTATTAAGACATGTCGTTCCCCATTTTCCGCCGTGTTCTGGACACAATCCGTGTTGAGTGACGGAAATCAACGCCGCGCTATGCCTCGAAACCAGAGTAAAGAAAATTAATATATTATATATTTCATTACCTCGAGTTGAAATCGAATCCACAACCTGTCGCGTTTACATTTACACTTTGTGCCCCAGCGCCGCGAATGACCTTAAGCAAATAAGATTTTAGTTACTTTATAATATATATAGCAAATCCGCATACAGCAAGACAGACAGCCGAGGTAGGGAACCTAGTATTTTGACATCATTCTCCATGCACCGCCCAAGTTTCGAGACACTAAGTGATTAATGACAGACGCCAGCGCTGTGCTTTATATTGTTATCAGAGCATTCCCTAGTGGAAATCGAACCTAAAAACCGTTTCGTTTACAGTCACACGTTGCGCCACTACGACCTCATAGACGACGGCCTTATTATAGTAATGGCATTGAGTCAACATATATTAAAAGAACCCTAAAAATATATCTCCAAGTACTAACGAAGTTTAACTAAAGCTGTTCTAAAAGTAAAATTTTTAACAAAAAGTAAAGTATTACTTTTGTAAAGATCAAACTTTAGACAAGACCTGTGTCGTTGGACGTTGCCAAAATGATTTCTTTTTTATATTGCTATTTTTTTAATTTTGAAGCTTAAGAGGTTTTAGGTATGACGATACTTCAAAGTAGCTATATAATTTACTATTTTTTTTCATTGTCACGTTTTACCCCGCATAAAGAGGGATAGCAGATTTCACTGCTGATCTAGAATCAAGACAATCCATTCTTTGCCCTGCTTTTTTCATTTTTTTGAACTCTCTTAGTAAGAAGACAAAGCGCGGCGTTGTGTTACACCTTTGAACACGCACATGGACTTGCCCTCCCGTTAGTACAGAAAAATATCTGAGACCGTAAATATAATTAACAGTCTTCAAAAAATATCATTAGTATTCTAAACGACATATAGGTGGAGATCCCATCGTTTAAAACTGTAGGGATTAGATTTTCTAATGAAACTTATATTTAAGAATGATACATGATAGTAGAATAGATTACACTAGGGTTGCCCAAAAAAATCCTGCCGCAATCACCTTTAATTAATGTTTTTCGTAACTCGTTTTTGGAGAAAATTGCACTCATATGTTTTTTATGTGAATCGCACATCATTTGAAAGAAAATCGCATAAGGAATTGGAAAA
>JAATLQ010031579.1:0-11538 GCA_013421005.1 Heliconius erato x Heliconius himera
TCACTGAAAGTCCAATAAAAATTAGTTCAGTTATTCTGGATATTAGCTCGGGGAAATAGAAAGACAGAAAGAGATAAAATTATTAATAATGTAGCTGGTTTTGTTTAGTTTTTTTATTAATATTTTACTATGGTTACGTTTACTTATATTTTTTTTATTTAAATTAGTTACATATTTTCACAAACAATTTCCTAAATATATCTATAAGCATTCGTAAAGTTTAAGCGGGCGAAGCCGCGGTCCGGGTCCGCTAGTTTATTATAAATACTGCAGGATAGCTGCCAGTTAATGTAATAATTAAATTATATCATTGACATTGAAAAGAGCAACTGTTGAGTTTTTGCCGGCTCTTCTCAGCAGAACTGCCTTCAGAACTGGTGATAGGTTTTTTTGTTTATATGTATATACATTCGACGATTCAAAAATTTTAATTTGAATTTAAATACCAATAACTGTAAGTGTAATAGTTGAGGGGAACGGAATATCTTAACACTAGGTTCCCTCTACCTATCCTGCTAAACACGAGATACAGCGTGAAGCTAAAAAAAGATTTTTTATACATATAATTATTACAAAAGACACACAGACAAATAGACACAGATACGAAATAGCATTTAATTCTATATACTAACGTAATTTGTACATATATATTGCTCTTTTCAAACAAATTAAATATGTCAATGTATGCGGAAAGATTATATTTACACACTTTGATTGCGTCTCTTGCAATATTTCAAAAATGTAAATATTTTATTTTTGATATAAGAAAGTAGAATATAATAAATATGTTTACAATAAAATTTGAGACTGTCATAGCGCAGGGTTACAAGTGTGTGGCAAATCGCGACGTTGAGTTCCGCCACACAACACGCAATGCCTCCGCAATTCGTCGTGGAAAGTTTCTTAATAAGGAACAGAGTGTCTTAACTCTGGTTTTCCTCCGTCTATTCAAAAATGTGTGCGAGATACAGCGTGACGCTAAAAAAAATAAAATATATATCTTTACTAATATCCATTCCATTTGTCACTATTCTAGTATGTAGCATATCAAGATAACGATCCCAATCACCAATAAAAACCTATCCTACGTTCATCACAGCTCAGACGCCAAGTACATTAGGAAGACAAAAGAACATCACACCCTATATAACAGATGACGTCATAAGGGAAATCGTGCGAAACAATAGTAGAGATAATGGAAATAAAAGGTGATGCGAAATCTCCCCCAAATAAAAGCCTTTACAAGAATGGAATGTAACATAATTATGGTGACGCGTGGAGTGGAGGAACTTGTATGTGAATTTTAATGTATGCGATAAATGTTAAGAGGTTGTCGTGTCACAAGATGCGGCTGAAAACGTTTTGGGTTCGATTCCCACTCGGAGAGCTAAGATTCGCTCTGGTGACATGCACCGTTACCATTATGCACCGATTTTGCCGCATTTTGTATGAAATTCACTGTGGAATACAATCCTAAAGAGTACTTCCCTTGGACTTACAGTATTGAAATTTGGCACGGAGCGAGAACTTACAACACAAATAAAAGTAAAAAAACAAAAAGTGAAAGTTTATATGTATTTCATAGAAAAAAATCATTACAAGCTTTTATTTGTAGATCATTTAACACACGGCGTTGAGTTCTGCCACTCAACACGCAATGCCTCCAGAATTCAGCAGAAAGTGGGGAACGGAGTGTCTTAACACTAGGTTCCCTCTGCCTACCCTGCTGTGTGCGGGATACAGCGTGAAGCTGGAAAAAAAAATTAACACAAAATAAATGCATATGTACATACAAACTTGTATAAGATAAACATTTATGAGTTGTACTTCCCGTTTACCTACAATCCTAATATAGGTACAAAAGCCTCAGACGGCGAGTCTGACTTTACTTTTTTCGAAGAAGAAAAACATTTTATAGTGAATGTACGACCGTAGTAGGAACGTGTCTATGCTGCGTTCCATATTAAAGTCAAAGCACATTATCCTAGTATTATTAAGGTATTAAGGGGAAAGTTTAAATAGCTTTATAGTATGATGTTCAGTCTGATACGATTGCTGTCCGGAATTGGATAGTCTATATTAGAAATATATATGTTAGTGGCACTGACTATTTAAATTAAAAAACTAAACTAAACTAAATTAGCTTCACGCTTTATTCCTAGCGGAATCTATTTAAATTGATAACTTTAAATCAAAGGGAAGGCTAAGCCATTTTGGATTTTACTAAAATTTCTGTTTTATTATTTAGTTAAACCAAGCTAAATATTTTTACACATATTCAGATGATTTAGTAAGAGCAATATTAACATTATTATCGAAAA
Source organism: Heliconius erato x Heliconius himera (assembly GCA_013421005.1). NCBI lineage: Eukaryota > Metazoa > Arthropoda > Insecta > Lepidoptera > Nymphalidae > Heliconius > Heliconius erato x Heliconius himera. Next base: position 2,322 of record JAATLQ010031579.1, read on the forward strand.
AACTGACTTCCACCTGATTTCATAATGAGAACCTAACCAAATCATTTATGAAGTGTAGTAGCCTTTTAAATTTTCTAATGGATACCATTGTCAGAAATGCATCAAATCAAAATGAGATTAAATGGGAAGCACCATTTTTCAAATAAAAAAAAAACATCAAAATCGGTTCACCCAGTCAAAAGTTTTGACGCAAAATAATATTTAAAAAAGCTAAGAAGCGTCTAAAATGATAAAAGGGGAAATGACAATAAGTATATCTGAATATTAATTTTAGGAGAAAATTTGGATCATCAATGAAATTAAAATCATTAAACACATACTAATACATGTATGTACTCTTAGTATATTATATACGCCAAACATAAAAAAATGCTTCACCTTGTATCCCGCATATGGCCGGGAAGGCAAAGAGAACCTTGGAAACACTTTGTTCTCATTAATCCATCTAATTATAAGACATTGCGCACTGTGTCTTATTGCCAGAGCGAAGAAATAAACGTAACCGATTTGTACAAATGGAAATAGAATCCACAACCGCCGTATTTCATTGTCAGATCCTGCGCCGCTGCGCCACGACGACCTTGAGCATAATAAAATTTATCAATTTAAAGCCACATACGTAGTGTACAGCGGTGTGTTTTAAACACGCGCTAGCAATATTACGAATGAAGTGTGAAAAAAGCCCACGTGGCGCAAAATCACAGCTGTGTGACTGTAACCGTGACAGGCTGTTGATTCGATTGCCACGTGAGGAAATGAAATATTTCATATTTTCATTTCTTCGCTTTGGTGTCGAGGCAAAGCGCGGCGTTGATTTCTTAACACACAATGCGTCCTGAATTCGGCGAAGTGTCTTAACTACTAGGTTCCCCTTTTCGTACTTTGCTATGCCTGTATGCGACATACAGCGTGAAATAAAAAAAAAGAATTATGAAAAAGCAAAAATAGCTGAAATAAATCTATTTTAATAAAATATTTTGAAAAGAATGAAAAGTCGATAACAAATTTATAAATTGTTATTGGTGTTTTCGTTCTAAATATACTTTTAACTTTTGTGCGTTTTAATACTTTATCCCACATAGTGATGTAGATAGAAAGAATCCTAGCGTCAAGAGATATTTTTAGCTTCACGCTGTAGCCCGCACATAACATGGTAGGCAGAGGGAACCCGAAAACCTAATGTCCGACAATCCGTTCCGATTGAGACACTTCCATTTCATACTTTCCACCAAATTCTTGATGCATTGCGTGTTGAGTTGCGGAACTCAACAGCGCGCTTTGCCTCGCCTCGCGCTACCAGAGCGAGGAAACGACAATATTAAATATTTCATTCCCCCAAGTGGGAATGGAACTCACAACCGTCACCTTTACAGTCGCACGCTGGCGCCTCTACGGTGCCACTGCGCCATGATGATCTCATCTTTATATTTTTAATATAACTAATATTTTATATTTTAAATTAAAATTATGTACTATGCTAATATTAATTATACATTTTACAATTTAATAGAAAAACGCCTCACTTGTTTCATATTTCAACACGCAAGGGTGTGCTATTAAAATAGGTCACCTATACTGTTTTAGTAATTAATACGGCGCCCTCTCATAATCAATATAGGCTAGGTATATTTAGTTTTTAATCTTTTTCATTTTAATATAAGCTTCTTTGTTCTTTTTATAAAAAAATCTTTTTCTTTGTTTATAAAAAAAATATGTGTGGCGTGCATGTGGATAAAGAAATATTTTTTTATTCCAATATCGTTTACTTTTTTGCCCGATTTGCTACAAATAGGAGGAGCCCATGGAGGCGTATTTTTTAACTAAGCTGGAAAAGAATAAATATTTTTTTTCGCTTACCGCTACATTCTGAACACACCAGGGTCGACAGACAGAACCTAGTGATAAGAGTATTGACAAAGTAAAGAAATGAAAATATTAAATATTTAATTTCCTCGAGTGGGAATCGAACTCACTCCTGTCTCTGTTTACAATCGCACGCTTACTTCTCTGCGCCACGACTGGCCTAAAAATGATCTCATATAAATTATGACATAATATAACTTACAGCGAACAAAATAAGGATATCTCAGAAACACGAACTCAGCTGAAATTCATACGTAGGTTACTAACTTTATTACGTTGACAAGCCTACATTGGCTGTTAACACCCAGAACATTTCTCTAGATAAGATTACGAAAGGAGGAAAAAAGCGAGATAGTTGATAAGTAGTTTCCAAGTTAGCCTAATAGAAATAGATTCTATTTAAAACTTGAGTGTGTTGCCTCGTCACGTACATTTTTTTTTCAGGTTCACCCTGTATCCCGCTTGTAGCAGGGTAAACTGAGGGCACCTGGGAACCTAGTTTTAAGACACTTCCGCTCCCCACGTCCCGCTGTATTCTGGGGGCATTGCGTGTTAAGTGGCAGAACTCAACGCCGCGGTTTGCTTTTACACCAGAGCGAAGAAATGAAATTATAAATGTAAAGAAATAATTCATTTCATGGAGTGGAAATCGACCCCACAACCAGACGATGTTACAGTCACCTTTTGTGCCTCTATGCCACTACTGGCTATGAAAATGTTGTATGAATTAGTAGTAGTATTGAAAATGTGTAGTCGAACCCACAACCTGTCGTGTTTACGATCGCACGTTTATGCCCCTACACCACTATACGATCTCTACGTATATATTATATTTGTCCTACATTTTTAAGTTTTATTTTCAACTTCCTCCTGCATGTCGCAGGAAACATATTAAACAAAGAATAATAATTACATATACATTATTTTTTTTTGGTTTTGTTCCTTTGTTTCTATTGTAAAAGTCCTTGGACAGCACCCTATAAATTCACCAAAAATGATACATAAAAGCTTGTATCTCTTGATCTCGTTCGATTAGTGCGAGCTTTTTTTAATTTTTTAATACAAAACTCTAAAATGAAAATAAATGACTACTCTGACAGTGGTTCTAATCCACAACCGCCATCTACAGTTAGATGCTGGGCTGTCCCACTGCGCCACGTTGGCCTCATTACTATTTTTCAATTTCTAATATTTTAAATAATCTTAAAACATTTTTTTGAAAATCTAAAATAAAATAACGAGAAAACTTTTTGAAAAGCCCATTATCCTTATTTTTAACAACTCCTAATCTAACTTACTCTACTTATAATTTTTAACTGAATCTAATAGATTTTCTTAATGTGAAAAATTGAATTTACAAACTTTATACTTAAATCTAATGTTCAAAGTTAGTACAGTTCGTTGACAACTTTCTCTTTTAAAGCAATTTCGTTTAAACAGAAGCTAAATTATCATAAAAAAAGATTAAAATGTGTCTATCTAGATCATTTTACATAATGAAATTCGGATATCTTTGATTGATCATTGTTTATAGATCTGAAATCAACAAAAGAAACTCCTGTACAATAAATAAAGATGTTATATACTTGTATATACCCTCCCACAATTTCCTCTGCATTAACTATAAGCCCTATCCCGCTCTAAAATTCGGTGGAATGTCCTTACGCTAGGTTCCCACCTTCTCTCTGCCCACTCTGCTATGTACGGTATACAGCGCATGTATCAAGCTCTTAGAAGCTCTTGTTTTTTGCAAAATTTTGCATTTCAATTCGTTCGTTGCAAAGTTATATACTCGTACTTATAAGGGACAGGCAGAAGGAACCTAATTTTACGACATTCCTTTTCCCATTCTCCACCAAATAATGGAGGTATTGCGTGCACAACGCCGCGCTTTACTTGCGTTTACAGTCACACACTTGTGCGCCAAGGCTTGGCCTCATGAATATGACATTCGAGTAAAACTACTTCTCGTTGACTACTTCTCGTTGACCAACGAAAAATCTTAAAAAAACTATCCTCAAGTAATAAACGCTAACGATATATTAGTTAACTAAAAATAAAAAAATGGTCGTTCAAATCAACATCAAATATCTCCTAATAGAGCAATATAGCGAAAATTTAAGTGACAGAATTTATTAAATGTAGTAATTAACATTTTAATTAAAATATTTCTTTACTCCAGTCTTAAATCAAAGGCTTATGTTAAGAAAATATTTTCATTTAAGCCTGAATAAGCGAATGCCGGACTTCTTGGCATAGCTGCTTACAAAATTTTAATCTTCTAAACTTTAACACTTTATTGCATATATAGTAGTTTACAGCTGCTATTTTTGTTTTCATAATAGACCTAGTGTTAAGACACTCCGTTCCCATTAAGATACTTCCTTTCATAATTAATACTTTTTTTCATTTGACTACAGTAGCTAACCTCCAAATAATATGTAAATATATAGAAATACTTAATAAAATATAACTACAGACTTACAACTGTTCGTACACTGAAAAATCCAATATTCGACAGAATTTATCGTCTTTCAGTAGAATTTTCAGTGTAAAGTGTGAACTATAATTTATTCCATATTTTACGTAGGCACTTTATGAAGTAACGAATACTCCGTCAGCAGCGTGTTACGATAACAGTAAAGGGAAGTTGTTTTTTTTTATTTTTCCTATATTAGCATAATCAGTTCGAAGGTTGACTAGCTTTAATTATGTACAAAAATGTTACTTTTACAAATCAAAATATATGATTATCTTTATTTTAGTGGGATTCGATTTATTTTAAATAACCTTGCCCTTGTGTCTGGATAGTCCAGCGTTTGATTATAATGGTTATGGGTTCAATCTCCATCAGAGGACTAAATTTGTAGACAGTTTTAACTTAACAAAACATTTATTTCATCAAAATTTAGGTACATGAACTCATGGCATGAGTTTACCTGAAAATTTATAGCAATCCATACTCATATAATAAATTCGAAAGTAACTTTGTCTGCCTGTCTATCTGTGATGCAAATACGGCTACCGCTGATCAGATTGTGATAAAATTTCAAACAGAGATACTTGAGGGTTTTGGGATGAACTTGGAGGCTTTATTATTTTTAATATTAAAAATTTCCTGTAGTTACTTTTAGGCCAGTCGTGGCGCAGGGGCGCACAGTATGACTTTAAATGTGACTAGTTGTAGGTTTGATCCCCACTCCAGGAAATGATTTGTTTTAACTTTATATTTCCATTTCTTCGCTCTGGTGACGAGGCAAAGCGTGGCGTTGAGTTCTGTCACTCAATACGCAATGGCTCCTGGATATGGCGTGGGGAACGGAGGGTCTTAACACTAGTTTCCCTCTGCCTAACCTGATATGTACGGGATACAGAGAGAAGCTAGTAGTTATTTTGATTATTTAGGCTTATATTTTATTACTAATCCTATCAAAAACTGAAAATAATTAATATTATTTAATAAATATTCGTATAGTTCAAGCGGGCGAAGCCGCGCGGATCTGCTAGTATGTATATAAAATCAGATTTCCACGTGTCAAGTGCCAGATGACACTGTATACAATATCCGTTATGAAAAATACGATCAAAGCCTTTGAGTATTTTATTCATCCATTTTTTTTTTCTTTTAATGAATCTTCATAAACCTGACTTAATGAAATGAAAACTGGTTTATTGGTTACTTTTTAATAAAAAAATATGTGCCCCTTTTATATTTTTTTACAAGGTGGATAGACAAAATTCAGAGCTTAAATTTGTTTAAATATAGTTCCTATTCTAAATATTTATCAAAACTTATATTATATACCTAATTTATCATTTAATATTTTCTTAGCTCTACGCTGTGTCCCGCACTCAGTAGAGGCAGAGGGTATTAAGACACTCCGTTCCCCATTTTCGGCAGATTTCTGAAGGCATTGAGTGCGTTTTGAGTGGGGACTCAACGTCACACGTCGCCTCAACACCAGAAAACCGAAACCGAAAAAAATGCTATTATAAAATATTTCATTTCTCCGAATAGTAATTGAATCCAAAACCTGTAGCGTTAACAGTCACAATTTAAGATCTTGCATCACGACTGGCCTCAATATAACTTTCCATTTAATATAACTTCCATATGTGTAATATAAGTATATTTCAATCCAAACACGTCGGAAACTCAGAACTACGTCGTGAGCACTCTTCAGGGGGCACTCAACTCATGTGCTTTTCAATAGTTAAGCCCACTCTTAATGTTGACTCAAGTTAGTGGTAAAGGTGGGTTTAAATTATCAACTATGTACGGTTTCTAGAAATAAATTTTATAATATTTTTTTTGTTAAATAAAAATAATCAAAAAATGGCTATACGCAGTATCCCGAATGTACCAGGTGAGGCAGGAAGAACTTAGTGCTAAAACCCTCCGTTCCCCACTATATAATAACTTCATCAATATATCGAAATTAAATATACCATTTCTGTTTAATTTGTTTGGTTTTCACCTTATAGGCGTTTCACGTTTGTATCCCGCACATACGCATCCCGCAGATAGAGGGAACCTGGGAATCTAGTGTTAAAACACTCTGTGTCGATTGCGAAATTCAACGCCGCGATTTGCTTTATAACCAGAGCGAGGAAATAAAAATATTAAAAATGTTAAAAAATCCCGTCTCGTTTACATTCACACATTTATACCATATTGCGGTCTAACAATCAAATATTTGCTATAAAATGATTAAAATTAATCTATGACTATGCATAGACTCAAGACTCAAGGGTTGGTTAGGGCTAAACTACCCTTGCCACTTACAACCTGCCTATATCAATGGGATTCGAGTAGTGTACTGGTTTTCAATAGCAATCCCCTTCGTGCGTTTGAGATAATTAATTATTTTGGAGTAATGTTCATTGAGCATTATATAATTTCACTCTTGTAAATGAAATTAAAGCTCTTTAATAGGAATATATACAGGGTGTAATGCGATAGATAGATCAACAGTAGTCTATGAAAAGGTGTCAATAAATGCCTAAAGGTAAATAATGCACTGATGGGCGGAATTTTACATGGAGATATATGAATTTGATGAGTCTCAAGTATTGGCGAAACGCTGAGTCTTGATGAAGCTGATGACGTTTTTAATATAAAAGAAGTTGAGATTGCAATACGAAGTCTGAAATGTGGTAAGGCAGCGGGAGGAGATGGAGTTACTGCCGAGAAAATCAAGTGGGCGGTATTCTGGTTTTTGTGCAATTTATGCTGGAAATCAGGGGAGATAGACGATTGGTGACCCCAGAGATCGGCGAGGTGCAGTCTTCGTGCCTTTGTATAAAGGCAAAGGTTAAGAGATAGACTGCGCAAGCCATAGGGTTATCAGACTGATTAGTATGAATAGTAAAGTTTATGCTAAAATATTACCGCGAAGAATGCAAGAGAGATCCGAACAGCTATTGTGGGAGGCCCAAGGAGGCTTTAGACCTGGATACGGTGTATGAATCAAGTCTCTCTGCATGATCACGGAAAAAATCTTGGTCGTTAACAAAAAAGTTTCTGTGCTTTTGTGGACTTGGAAAAGGCGTTTGACAGAGTTGTGAGAACGAAATTATGGGAGATAGTACCCCAGTACAATGTGAGCGGACCCATTATAAATGTCAAACGTCAGCACAGCTGCACGTTTCACCGTTTACAATACAGTGTTAGTACCGACGCTGTTATACGGCAGCGAAACATGCGTATTACAGAAGAAATTAACATGTTGTCATTCAACTAGTCTTATAAAACTGTCAGAGTTTATTTTACACAAAGTTTTTTTATTATTTCTGGAAAAAAATGACCAGTAATATTTTTCGCTACAGCCGAAATATGATAAGAAAGTTTAAGCAAATAAACTACGATCGAAAACCCAACAGTCGGGCTGTATTTGCCAATTTTGTTCAAGAACTAAGTTTTTTCCAAATAATCACAAATTTTCTAATATGTGCTGAACCACTGACAATCTCTAAACATATTACATATATTTTTCATACATTTTTGACTCATGTATAACTTTTTTTTTTCAAAATGTTTTTAGAATATTGTTATAATCTTAAAACAGTCAGTTGTAAAATGCCACAATTGATAACAAGCAAATATTTTTTTCAGTTTTACGCTGTATCAAATATAAACACTATTATATATAGATAAAACTAACTTAAAACTTAAACTCCGCTTGTAACTGACTCCCCACTCTACTCAATAAAATATTTAGCTCGTGATAAGTCTAATATAGTCAGAACCCTTCCGTAGTGATCGTAAGTAATCCAAGATCTTTAAAATATTCAGAGATAACTACAGTATTAATATGAAATGTACCATAAATTGAATATAAGTACAAATAAAATATATTATGATAAATAACATGTCGTAGTTTGTCCGTTCTAATCTCCGGGGACATTGTGTAGAATCTTTAGTTATAATAAAAAGAAGAAAGCTTAAGGGCACCGCCCCGCCCCTACACCGTGAATTCCTACCAGACCGTGGTTGCAGCAGTCTTTATTGAACCCTCCGGGACGTTTGTGTGATCTTTCTGAACGTACTGGTTACGCTTGTTTATATTAATGTTGTTTTAGAATGATGATTCGTGACGTTGATTGCGATAGCAAGGCGGCCGAAATGTTAAATAAACGCACCGCACACACCCCACAGTCGTATCTCATTTGTTTTCTACATTAAAACAAATTGTTAGACTCATAGGCGCACACTACTACATACACCAGAGTTCCAGGACATAAAATAGCACCACTCACCCGTACGAGAATAAAAGGCCATAACATTTTGTCTAGTCAAGCATATTACTAACAGCGAAGCCAAGCAGCAGACGGTTGTGACTTCAATATCAGTTATTAATAAAACAAAGGGTCAATGAACTCCGACAATCGTAGAAATACTTTATAATCAACTAGCGACCCGCTCGCGGCTTCGCCCGCTTTAACTACTGAATTATTCATATAATGTACCTATGTTTGCAAAGCACTTAAGATTACTAATGTGAAAATTATTGAAACCTTAATGCAACCCACATTTTCGTAGCTCCAATAAGGATGTTCCAAACAACAGAAAACTTAAACGAAAGAAATTATAAACAACAGACTACCTACTATTCTCTTACCCAAAAATACTTAAACGAAAGATGTAACCAACAATGCTGCGACGAAATACATTATAATTATTGGATAGCTCCAAAATACGTGCAATCGCTTCTAAATTTACTTTGCTATAGAGCCAGGCGCAGAATTGCAGCATTCTCTCGTCCATCTCCGTAGTAGCTCCGAACGACATCTGGGACACAGAGAGAGGCGTGTGGGACGGGATTGGAAAGATTATCAAATGCCATCTAGGCGG
>JAATLQ010031580.1:0-17922 GCA_013421005.1 Heliconius erato x Heliconius himera
GGAGACTCCGCAGTGTGCTTGTCGGGGCGCGGGCGGGCGCGGGCGGCGCGCGCGGGGGCGCCGGCCGCGCTCAGCAGCGTGTGCAGGCTCACCAGCGCCAGGTTGTCCGAGCGGCAATAATCAATATATATGTGTGTATATACCAGTCAAAGGAGACTCCGCAGTGTGCTTGTCGGGGCGCGGGCGGGCGCGGGCGGCGCGCGCGGGGGCGCCGGCCGCGCTCAGCAACGTGTGCAGGCTCACCAGCGCCAGGCTGTCCGCGCCGCCCGCCTGCAGCGAGTTGGCCGACCTGGGGACACATACTTGGAGTATCATTTGCAAATCCGAGATATGCAAGGGGATTCATTATAAAAACATCACATCAATAACTTTTTCTAAGTTTTTTTTTTAAATATTGTACATCTACGATAGGTCGCACATATGCAATGAACTAGCTCCGTTGACTGGACCGAATTGAAGAGAAGAAGACCTAGATACTGAGTGTAATCGGAGAAAGAAGTTCATGGATTAGGCATTGTGGGAAATTACTTTACCTTTACTTTACCCGCACCTTTACTATTTTTGATGATTATGATGGCAAAAAAATATTACAAAAGAACTTTGTTAAGTTTTTTTTTGAGACGTTGAAACCAATGCTTAATATTTTACATAAGAAACTCTTTATATAAAAATAATTTGTAAAAAATGTTATTCACCAACGACAGAATAATTAACATTTATGATTTGACGATACAATGTACTTTCTACTAATCTACAGATAAATTTGAACTCCTTACCTAGAAGTAGAAGGTAGATTATAATTATCGAGGGCATGCTGCGCGCCCGCCCCGCTCGCGTTCATGGCGCCGCGGCACACTGTACTGTTGCAGGACTCGTCGAACATAGCTGTGTTTAGAATACCTGGAAAGAATTATTCATTAATATTTCTCTTAAATACAAAGGCTATATGGTATCCAGCATGTAGTAAGGTAGACAGAGTGAGATATTAACACATTTTTAGATACATTGTGTGTTTAGCAACGAAACTCAACGCTGGGGCGTGTTGTCTTGATATCGGGGTGGAAATAAAAATATTTTATTTCCTCGGTTTTTAAAACCAACACTTTACAGTCAAAAGCAAAAACATGAAAAAAATATAAAATAAACTGTGAATGTTTTAAAGTACTTTAAAGTATCTATTATAATGTCCTAAGTTCTAAAACATAATAAGTACCTAATAAAGGTAAGACTTTACATTCTTTAATTGTAATAATTTGACCAGTTTTCATTTGCTGACATAACAGGTCATTACAAGGAAAATATTTAGAGTATACAATTTCAATGTTTTTAATCAAGATCAAAACCTTATCAAGCTAACTCGCTTTTAGGAATCATTAAAAACCTAACTGTTCAGTTCAAATGTTCGGTGGTACTAACTTTCAAATCACATACATATATTTTCTTACACTTAACGACCGCTGCTTTTAAGTTCCCTATTCACGCCCGATTATTATTTTAAACATATCTCGAGGAAGTGAAGTACACTAAGGTATGAACCGACCTGGGCTGGCCAGCCTCTGCGCGTTGACGACGCCGTGCTTGTACTTCCAGAGCGCGTCGGGCGCCTCGTGCGCCGGCTCCGCGCCCGCCACCGCGCCGCGCGACATCTCCAGCGTCAGGCGCTGTTGCCAAACCACTTTTAACACATTCCGTTCCACTAAACATGTATCAACCACCGCATTTACAGTATACGTTGTGACATTACATCACGATGGCTTTTTTTTACAAAAAAAAAAAAATTTACACGTCACATAAGCAAAATATTCAGTTGTGTACTACATTATTAAATATTTACATTATTTTATAACATTTAAACATAATAAAGCTTTTTTTCCTTTAAATATATATTATATCATTTGTCCTATTTTACACTTTAACTCTATTCATAATTCAATATAATATTGTTTCCACATTTGCAACATGCATCTATGTTCTTCATATTTTTTAGTACTTAATAGACATTAAATACTACCACAAAAAAAAAGAAAAAAAATGTATATTATTATAATTAAAAAATTATGTCTAATCTATAGTGAATAAAAAAGAAAAAAGGGAAAACGATAACAACAAAAACTTACCTCCTTAAGATCATTAATCTGCACAATATGTTGATTTTGCATAGTAATTAGTTGATTAATGTACCACTGCTGGTCACGACAACGTTGGTAGAAGGTCGGCGGACGCACTTGAAATCTTTTGTATGAAACATTTATATAAATTAATCATAAAAAGATATAGAAGGAACCTAGGAACCAAGTGTTACACTCCAATCCCATGGAGACACTTCCGTTCCCGCTGAATTCTAGAAGCATTGCGTGTTGAGTAGCTAAACTCAACGCTGCACGCTTTGCCTCGTTACCAGAGCGAGGAAATGAAAATATTTAATATTTTATTTTTTCGATTGGTTATCGAACCTGTCGCGTTTTGTGTCGCACGTTTGTGCCTCTGCGCCAGGACTAGGTCTAGTTTTCGTAAAATATTCATTAGTCTGTTTCATCTTGCTTATATGTAAAAACTCATTTAAATATATAAATAAAAATAAGTCCATTTACTATTTAAACGAATAGTTTCACGTATGTAATAAATAACAATATTTATATACCCTAAACGCTTATGTACTCATTTAGTATAAAATTTAATCTTTGTTCAAGTAAAATTGGTAAGAACCAAAACCAACTAAATAAAAAAGAACTGAATAAATAAGAAACATCATTTAATTTAATCAAAATAATAATTTGAGGCCAGTCGTGGCGCAGCGGCACGAAGTGTCACTGTAAAACCGACTGGTTGTGGGTTCGATCCCCACTCGAGAACTTGAAATATTTACTTAAATTTATATTTCCATTTCCTCGCTCTGGTGTCGATGCTAAGCGCGGCGTTGAGTTCTGCCACTCAACACGCAATGCCTCCAGACATCGGCAGAAAGTGGGGAACGGAGTGTCTTAACACTAGGTTCCCTCTGCCTACCCTGCGGTGTGCGGGATAAAGCGTGAAGCTGATTTATTTTGATTTTTTAAAATAATAATTACTAATATAATTTTTACCTTAATATCAAAGTATCGGTATCAGGATTAAGATACCCCTCACTGGCCAGAAGGTCTAATCTGAAGAACCTATTATAGCCCCAACACTCGCCCACTTCGAAGTCCGACGCGAATTCCCGTACAATGTTCTTTGAAGGATCACGTGACACCTGATGTAGCATCTCCACACGGTATTCGTATCTATTTAAAATATTTTAACGTTTATTACACCATAAGTAATCATATAAATTAATGATTAAATTTTTTAATGGAAATTTAATTATAATAATTTCAAGCAAAGGTAGTGTAAATCGATATGTTTAAGGAAATGTTAGTTCAGTTTATTATTTTAAGTATGTAAACACCTATCATAGATAACTAACAGATATCTTAACTATATGTTATAATTAATCGGAAGTTAGAATTAGAATGATAAGAATTCTAGTGAGATATACACAGATAAGTTCAGCTACTTAGCTCCAGCCAGAAGAAACTTCCATACATTTAAGCGCAAGCAGAGGCCTAAATGATTAAACAGCTAACAGTATGTCAACGAGACCTTTAAAACATTTAATAAGTAATTTAATACTGAAGCGATATTACTATATATGATTTTTTTATATATTATGGTTTGTATATATTTTAAACATGTATGTACATGATTATACAATGATAAGCCTTATCCTCATTTCTCTATAATGCTGCCACAACTGAATTAAGAAACTAAAAAACATTCACATTTTATGTATAGACATATCCCATATAGTTTGAATAAAAAACATAATATTTAAAAAATACAAATTGTATGTTATTTTATTTTCAAGTTTTTTAAAACTGACATATATAAAGTCACACCAACAAAAAAAAACAATAACCAGTTGTGGCACAACACTACGAGTGGTCCAGCGCAACCAGCACACATATTAAATTCGAACACAAGTCGGTGGAAACCAGCATGCTGCACACACATCTGTCACTACACTAGCACTCACCTCTTGCCTACCCTGAACACAGTAGCGCTTGTAATCACGAAATATATTGTTACTACACGTTAATAATATATCGCCAGAAGTTATTTTTACTGACTAGCAATAATTAATTCAGAATTATTTATTATGCATAAATGTATGTTATATAAACCGTAGCAATATGATTGTGATATTAGTACATCATTAATGAATACAGATAAAAAATATGTTATAACGAAAAATTGTTTAAAGTATAAAAAAAATATTTTATACAATTCCAAATACAAATCCTTAATATATTGGCAATTAAAGAAAAAATAACACATTACATTCTGGAAGAACTTTGAATTTAACATGTAAGTAAAAAAAACATAACAGTCACAGACAAATCACAACATCACATATTTCATAGTAAAAAAATACAAAAAATAAAAAAAATCTATCTCATTTCATTAAAATTACCAGACCCTCATAATTTAAAAGTATTCTCGCAAACCAGCACTAAGGTCATGTAACAGAAACAGATAAACCGATTCCCATTTAATAGTAAAAATTATCAAGAATAATTAACTAACAGTTCCATCAACCCATTCTAGTAGGAACTATATAAAAAAATACAACCTATTTCATAAAATGCACCAGGCAAACATAACTTGCTTAGAAGTTACTCACGTAGTAGACCAGTAGACTTAGGTAAATCTTATGTCACACTAAAAACTAAATAAAACTCCATCCCATTTGACAAAAACGACCATACCAGGCAACCACAACTCACTTAGAAGTCTCCGGTAGTCCAGCGCTAAGCTCGAGGAAAACAGAGAGGTAGTTCCCCCTCACTACACCGTTCCCGTCCGGGTACACCTTGAGCCGCCAGCAGAGGCCGTTGACGTGCAGCGGCGCGGAGTAGACGGGCGCCGCCGCGTGCTGTAGCTGCGTGAAGTTGCTTAACGGGAACGTACTGCTGTCATAGCTTGGTACTATTTCACTGTGAATTTTTTTGTTGGTTGTAGCGAAATAATATGATATAATTATACTATGGATTAATCTTGTACGACCATATTACCAAGTTACTATTGCTGCTATAATTACAATAGACGATAAAACATTTAGAACAAGAATAATATTTTTAATATTATTGAATTATAAAGATTATGCTAATCTAAGTTGGTGTCTCATTTTTAGTGTCTAAATAACATTTAAATATAAAACAGAAAAACAATACTGATAAATAATATGACATATTTTATTATTTAAATGCTAATATTTCACTAATTAGAAAGTGCAAAATTCAGCATCTGATCTCCTTTCGAATCATCCAAAGCGTCAATTGTATATTCATTAATATTAACATAGGTTAAAACGATACGTTTCTGAGTGTCCCTTATTCGATCACTAAATTGTCTACATTTTAAGGAATAAGGAAGTTTAAGGAATGCACACTAATGGGAAAGTGACACTAGCCTGTGAAAATCGGCCGGAACTGGTGCGGTCACAAAGCTGGCCATCGGTTTCTTCCTCACTTGGTGGATCATTTTAGATAGCTCGCCACTTTTAGCTATCAGTTCTGACCTATAAAATAATTGTTGCTAATTCAAAAAATGCTAAAATAAATATTTTATTATCAGTCAGATTATATCCGTCACTTTTACTATCGGTCAACCTGTTCATAAGACAGTACTGTTGTGATTCCGTAGTTACTTTTATTATTTATATTAGATTTCTTGTTTTGTTAAGTGTAAAGTTGTTTTCTGATTATTTCGTTTTTGTTATACAGAGTGGAAGAGGCAGCGCTCCATTTACGGAAACAGCATATAGGGTAAAATATTTCAAACCTATACCTAAAGAAATTAATCAAGATGCATCAATAGTTTGGACGTAGGATTTTTTTTTCATTTCACGATTTTTATCCATACCTGTATTTCGTGTGACGCGATTACGTATAGATCCCAATAACATAAACAATTACTACTACAAAAATACTACTAAAGGTTAAACAACTTTGAACTTTATCGCCAATACCTACGACTCGATTTCGGAATAAGCCGTGTGCAGCGATGTTCCTTTGATAGGTTTATGTGTGCGTGCGTCGTCCTTACAAATGGCGTTTTATTTTAAAATGACAATTTTATTATTTATTTTGTTTGAAAAAATAACTTTTTCATTTTTGGAAATTTATTTTTTTCTGATTTATATTAGGCTTTTATAGAGTAGTTAAAACTGTGGTTTGATTTAATGTGGTGCTTGCACTTCCACCCTGTATATATTTTTTTATATTTTAAAACATGAGTAAACCTGGACCAAAATAAATAGAAATTAAAAAGTTACATAACAGTTTTAGAAATAGTATTTTTTTTTACGTTTTTTTTTGTGCCAATAGGAATAGGGTGACTGTAAAACCGACTGGTTGTGGATGCGATCCCCACTCGAGGAGATGAAATATTTACTTAAATTTATATTTCCATTTCTTCGCGCTGGTGTCGAGGTTAAGCGCGGCGTTGATTTCTGCTACTCAACACGCAATGCCTCCGAATTCGGCAGAAAGTGGGGAACGGAGTGTCTTAATACTAGATTCCCTCTGCCTACCCTGCTGTGTGCGGGATACAGTGTGAAGTTGAATAAATACCATTATAGCATAGTTATAATACACCCCATACAAAAAATGCAGATTCGATTTCACTAAACAGAATATTTCCAAGTCTGATAATACAAAATGCAGTTTACATTTGTATATGAACAAAAAAAAGTATGAGGCTACTCCTTTGTTACTTTCACTGATCTAATAAAAAATTGCTATTAAATAAATACCTAGTACTAGCGTGCAGCTGATGTTCAATCTCCTGTAACAAATGTTCTAACTGCTCAGTCTCTTGGGTAAGGCTATTTTTTTGTCCCATTAAAGTGAGTAATTTGGCTTTCAGTGCAGAATCGAGCCTTGAGATCATCAGTTCCACTGCGTTACGAATCTCACGAACACGCTCGTCTTTTGCAGCGCGAACGGATTCAACGTTACGTTCCTGTTGATTAATATAAACTATTTAAAAATCTTTACTCCATATATAGAGCAGGGTAGGTAGACGAAACACAGTGTTATGATATTCCGGTACCAGTTTTCCACATATTTTTTTGTTGTAGTGGCAAACCAAGGAAATGAACATATTATATTCCCTTGAGTAAGAAACAAACCCACAACCATCGCGTTTATAGTAGGCTGTTGTGTTGCTGCGCCACAACAGCGTCATAATAAATCAACTATCATTAAATATTTTATTTAGTATTTTCTCCTAATAATAAAATTAAAGTATCTCACATAAAGTACAAAATCTAACTTAGAAACAGATGTTTGGTCAAATCCAATAAGAAATTTTCTAAGGAAGCATAATTTACTTAAGTTAGCAGAGAACATTAAGTAACTTTTTAAAATATGACATAATTCATTTATTATATTTGAGAATCTAACAAAAACTATGGGGAAAACGAAGGAATATTTAATTAAAGCATTTTCACACTTTTTTATCACATAACAAATTGCATAGGTGGATAGGCAGAGGGAACCTAGTATGAAACCACTCTGTTTCCTAATATCCATCCAATTTTTGAGGCATTGAGTTTGAATGGAGGAACTTAATTCTAGCACTATATAAATAGGCCTATTGTGAAAAGATGATATCTAGGTCAGGTATCTCTTGAAATGTGCTTTGACTATGAAGTAGGAAAAATGATAATATTTCCAAGATAAACATCCTTTGTTAATAATTTAAAATAGATTTTTAATATATAAAATTTATGTTTTTTTTTAATAGAAAATAATCACAAATGTGCTTCCTGACTTATTTTTGTTTTTATTCTTCATACATAAAAGATATAAAAATTTAGATCAAAGAAACCATTTAATAAAGGATATAAATATTGTATTAAAATATTTTACAAACATTATATCCATAAACCTCTTAAGGTTAACTTTACATATTTTTAATCTCACTCATACAATATGTTTAACCTTTATATGAATCATGTTAAGAATTTTTCCTTTATACCTACAAATATTTTCTATCATTTAATAATAAACAAAGCTAAGAAATTTTATTAAACATGTTGATTTATAAAGTAACCTTTTGGAACACTTTCCAAGTGTTTAATTCAGAGAGAAAGCCTCTGAAATGGAGGGAAATTGGAAATTGTGTTAGGTGGTAAAGCTTCATGCCTTGCCAATATGTTATAATCCATATTAAATTGGAGAACAGATTGTCTTAGTTATTTCTCAGTTATATATTTTTAATTTATTATAGACTCTTTGTACTCTATTAGTTTTATTGTAATTTTCTTTTTTTATCATTGAAATTGAATTTGTAATGTTTTCTTTAAATTGTTATCTATCTGGAATATTTTATAAATGTTGTATATGTCTACAATTGGCACTCATATAATAACTATTTGGCTCATATTAGAATTACTTGCTGAAAAGAATTACTACTTATCTTACAACAATTATAAAAAAGAATATCATACCACATCCTGCACTAAGCTTATTAGTTCCATCAATCTTCTTCTCAACTGAGATACTTCATCCCTTATCTGAGTGACATGTTGTTCATACACTTCCTCCAAAGGTTTGAATGTATGTCCTGAGTGTGTGCCACCCCAAAGTGCGCACTGATGGCATATACAGCGGCGACATGTCCAGCAGTACACAGTCAATCTTTCTTGATGAGTGGGACATCTGATTAGAAAATAAATTACGATTAATATTATACTTTTTGTTTAGTAAACAAGATAGTTGTGAGGTAAATCATATTTGCAGAATGTAGTATTGAATTTGCCACTTAATATGAATTTCATGTGGTAAAATTTAGAAAATGAAGTGTCTTGGCACTAGGTTCTCTCTGTCTACTCTACCATGCAGGAAAAGTAATAAGCTGTATATCATAAAATAATTTACAGACAGTATTTAACAAAAAAATATTTCACCATTCAAGTTAAAATGCAACAAATAATAGAAATCTTATTTTAATTTGTTGGCTTTGTTTATAATTTTTAATTCACCTGTCCCGAAAATTTTCTCTTTGACAAACAGAATTAGTCTGCTGCATTGTTTCTATTTGTTGTGTGACCTCTTCCACCCAGCGGCAGTTCACCAGCTCATGGAGGTGCAGAGCTGCACGACAATGCGGGCACTGAGATCTTTGCTCCGTAAGCCATCGTCGCACGCAGCTGTAGCAGCAGAGTTTGGAGCAGTGAGGACACAGGTGGGCGTCCACAAGCTTCTCCATACAGATGAAGCATCGGAACACCTCGGCCAATGTCTGTAAACCCCATAACCATCGATAGACATAATACTTAGGTCAAGTTTATCTGTCAACAGAAAGTAGGGCAAATCGATTTACCTCGACAATCTGCTCCTCGCCATTTCCATTAGTTTTTTCTCCTCTCGCGGCCATATCTTAGCTACGCTTTTCGTATGTAAGGGTTGATGTGACGTTCACCATAATTTAGACATTTTATATATTTCTAAAAGAACAATAGACCATGTTTCGCAATGCGAGCGTCAACAACGAAAAACCAACCACTTCCGTGTTCGAATCTCGATCGAAATCAAAATAAAAACAAAAAAAATGAGTTGCTACATTAATAATGAAAGTTTCCCAGTGCTTTTATTTTAATTAATTAAATTTAATATAATAAATTTTAAAAACAAAGCTAAAATATGGACTTTAGTTATCATTATTTTTAAAAATCCGATACATATATACGAAAGTATTTAACGGTTGAATAGCTAAATATTAACTGTACATTTTAATTATTATACCGCACAAGCAGAACATAAATTACCCCACAAGTGGGAAAATACATTATGTGTACTATATATTTTCAAGTATTGATTTGCTAAAATGTCAATGTTTAGTATTGCCAACAACAGAACTTATATCAAAAAATAATAAACTGGTTGTGTAAGGTCGGTTTACGGACGATCATTTTACGTGATAACGTCGTAATAAGTAAATATTTATGCAAAATTGTATACTTTTATGATTTGAATTGAATTATCATCTTTGTTTTGTATAATCTAAAGGAGTTAATAGAAAATTACATGTTTTGTTATTAAGTCAAATATTTTTTGTTTAAATCGTGAAGATTATTTTCAAGTAACTATGTGTTATAATTTTAAATAATAATAAATAGATAGATATATCAAGAGCTGAACGCTTAGGCCAATTGAGCCTCTTTCGCTCGGTCCGGGGTCTGACTTACACTTTCGGCTCAGGCAATGTGGCGAACGTGACAATGAGTCATGCTTTTTCTTGTGTGCGGCCGGCGTCAAAAGAATAGCCAAACAAAAAGTTAATAATTTTTAGACTGAAATTCACTTTTAAAATTTTAAATTTTAACATATTATTTAAGCTAAATAGCGGTAAATACCGTTTCAATATTCTTATCTGTAATATATATTCCCGAACTATAATCACAAGAGACATGACGTAACACCATAAGAGGAAATGTCCTTCACGGTTATGTCAGTGTATCTTTATAACCTATAGAAAAATTGTTTTGAAAAAATTTGTTATATATTATTAGTTACTAAGTATTGTTCATGCTTATAGTAAATTGTATTAAAAACATACACCATATAAGTAAGTAAGGTTTCTCATAAATATTATTTTTAATATTTTAAAGAGTAAAATACTGTGTTGATATTATGATTTTATTCTGACTTCAAAACTGTGCCAATTACTACATATATTGTAAATATATTTTTGTTTCTAACATTACTTAATCAATAATGTCACTTTCTTGCCCGACGCTTAAAGAAAACGTAAACATAACACAACATTTAGTCCATTTATTGATGAAGTATGAAAAGTAAAGATAATACTATGATTTCAATTGAACAATATTTTATTGTAATGAAATATAAAATGAAGTATATTCCTAATTCACAAAAAAATATATACATGCCACATAGTAAAGTTATTTCTTAAAATGAAAATATATACCTATTTACCAAATATATGTATATAAAACATTCTTTTTTCACTTTGACCATTAACAAAAATATAAGTGTATTGGATACTTATTGCTTATTTTACACAAAAATACTACATAAATTTATTAATTATTATTTTCAGAATGTTGACATAGAAACTTTACCATATTTAAATTACTAATATGTCCTACCTAAAGGTAGTTCATTGTGCTTTATGCCTTAAGCATGGGACTTTTAACGTGTCTGTTAAATCAACATTGTTTAAAGTTGTAAGTATTACAAATCTATTATTTTTCTTACATTTTATCATGTAATTTGCTTGTTGGACACTAATATTTACAAAGAAGTAATTTATTAAAGTAAAAGTTACACAAAAATAATTTGAATATCACTAACATGATATTTTTTCAAATGATCTCCAGAACTATAAACCAATACAGCATCTTGCAAGGCTATCAACAACCAGTTGTTTAAAAGCTAACTTACCTATAACAAGCCAAAATACGACACCTACAAAAAAGAAAACCAAAAATGAACAAGATACTAGAGTGTGGAAAGAGACACCTACCCATGATGTTAAGAATAATTTAGTCAATTATTGTATGTTACTTTCAAAGTTTAGATTAACATGTAAGTAAATCCATCTGTTTCTTTGATATTTTTGTGTGTGATTCAATAATATTATAATATATATAAAATATTGTATTGTTCGATAGTACATCCTAACACACAATATAATAAATTTGAGCAGAGTAGAGATTCTCCCTTCTCATATTCTAACAAAAAAAAAATATTTTTTATATGATTCTTAATATTTTATATTCTTTTAACTTGTTCTTATATATACAGAAGATGTATGAGATTATAAAAAAATAAGTTTTTATATTTTTTTTTATTTTAAATGTTGACTTGATTTTTTTACAGCTTTAGTAGTAATGACATCAATGGCAGGCTATGCTTTAGCTCCAGCTTTGTTTGACCTAACAACTTTTGCCTTATGTACAGTAGGTACAGGCCTTGTAAGCTCTGCGGCTAATTCTATCAACCAGTACCATGAAGTACCATTTGATGCTCAGATGTCTAGGACTAAGAATAGAGTTCTTGTTAAGGGTTTGTTAGAGTAAGTATGATAGAATAATTGTGTCATAATAAAGAAAATATAATAGCATATTTTCACATATGAAGTTATTTTTAGGCCATTGTGGTGCAGTGGGAGAATATGTAACTGTGAACCTTAGTTCCCATTCTGGCAAATGGATTGCTTTAATTTACCCACAAACAAACTTAGCAAGACAAAAGAAGAACCATCACTTGTTAAGATCTACCACTGAACATGCAATGTCTGCAAGTTGAGTGGAAATTAAAGAATGGAATGTCTTAAAACTAGATTGTCTCTGTGTACCCCACTATAAATGGGATTCAGTGTGAACCAAAAAATAAAAAAATAATAAAAATTAAGTTAACATTTCATATGTATCATAAATATTTTTTCAGGCCGGTACATGCAATAGGGTTTGCAGCAGCAACTAGTATAACAGGCCTTAGTGTATTATACTTTGGAGTAAATCCGCTGACTGCAGCATTGGGTGCTGGCAACCTTATTCTATATACATCCATTTATACCCCTTTGAAGAGAATATCGATTAGCAACACTTGGCTGGGATCAGTTGGTAATTATATTATGTTATTTCATATCTTGAATATATAATGATACAGTGGGTCAGTGAACTCAGTGGTTTTGATTTCAATCCCCACTTAAATAATGGCGCTAATTAACACACAATGTTTCAAAGATTGGCCAGAAAGTGGGAACATGTTTTATATTAAACTGACTATAATTAAATATATTAATGGTAAAAATATATTTATTTGAAATGTAGATACTTTTTAAAAGCTTTACACTGTTGAAACGTGCATGTAGCGAGGGCAGGCAAAGTGAACCTGAGAAATCATTACCAGAGAAAATATTAAATTTTTCATTTTCTCCAGTGGGAATCGAACTGTAGATTCGTAACCTGTCTCGTTTATAGTCACACGCTTGTGCCCCTGTGCCATGACTAATCTCAATGAGTTACTCAATGAGCTCGTTTTTATTTTAAAAGATTAATTATAGAATAAAACACATAGTATTTTGTTATTTAATGAAATTAATTCGGTGAGTTAATACCAACCAGTTCTATGCTTAGTTTTGATACGTGTATATTATTATCTAATTAGTGTCTCGTATAAAATACTAATAGAGATAATTTTCTATTTTTTGATAAAAATATAATTAAATTAAAAAATTTTTGATAAAAATATAATAATAAACTTTGGTATTTAAACGAGTTATCTCAGCATATAAATATTTAATTGATAGATGAATTGATAAATAGCTTTATCATAAACATATAGTCATACTCATAAAAGCGAATTATTTGGAGAGAAACAGAATAGTTACAAAAAAAAAGCTAATATTAAAAACATTGTGAGTTAACAAGACATATTGTTAACCTTTGCGTTACTGGTTCTTAGTTTTTGTTTTAACACTCCACTTCGCGCCCCAGTTTAAAATATTGCGTGTAAAAGATGATTTAATTACTAAATGAAATGAAAAACAATATAAAATATAAAAAACATTGTAAATATGGTGGTTGTGTATCTGACACCCACTTGGGGGAATGAATTATTTTTATTTTTTCTGCGAACGATTAAACATCGTCGAGTCGAGTCCACCACTCGACAAGTAATATCTCGAAAATTATGGGAAAATGGAGAAGAGTGATTTGACACTGGTTTCTTTTTATTTTTATATGTTTATATTTTTAATTGTTTTTTTCAGTCGGAGCCATTCCCCCGCTAATGGGGTGGGCGGGGTGCGCCGGGGGCCTCGACGCGGGCGCGCTCGTACTCAGCGCGCTACTCTACTCCTGGCAGTTCCCCCATTTTAATGCTCTATCCTGGAACCTTCGACCAGATTATTCAAGAGCTGGTTATAGAATGATGGCTGTAACTGATCCTGGTTGGTTCTTTTTGCTTGGGGACTTTTTTCAAGTTTTTTAACTATTTGCTTTCATATGTAGGTGAAGGCATAGGGAACCGAGTATTAGGACACTGTTTTATGCTTTTTGGGACAAAATTCTAAAATCATAAATGCGAGTGAGGCAATAAAAATAATTTAAATATAATTTGTACAAGTGCACATCTCCTTTCCAATCATACTGGTACATATATATTTTTAATTAAAGATGGAGATATGATATGCAGGAGCACAGGTATACTGTAAACGCGATGGTTGTTGGTTGAATAAAAAATGAAATATAACAAAACATTTAACTACACATAGGTTGTAGGAAAATTTATGTTTAATATTGTCATTTTCCTTATTGCGGTATTTATAACATGTCAATGTATACGGAAAGTATGTAAAAAAACACCATTTTTTTAATTCGTAATTCAGAGAACATTTTTTTAATACTTCTAATATTGTTTTAGCTTTTTTTTGTTGCATAGGTTAAGAACTAAAGACACTTTCGTTTCCTACTTAGCGCCGAATTCTGGCGATATGAGTATTGAGTGGCGGAACTGAACAGCGCGCTTGGCATCGTTACCAGAGCGAGGAAATGAAAATATTAAATATTTTGTTTCCTCGAGTGGGAATCGAATCCACAATCTGCCGGGTTTACTTGTGCCCCTGTGCCACGACTGGTCCCAAAATTTACTTTGATATATATTACCGGCTCAGTCGCGGCTTCGCCTGCATACCACATTTCTTTTATTATGCTGCATTTGCAATAAAATAATCAATATAAATTATATAATCAATATAATTTGTATATTACAATAATTTTGAGAAAGTGCAAGCAATACATGGCTGCTTGCGAGAACGAAGCTCGCATTAAACGGAGCGTTGAAATATATGTTTAAATTACATGCTATGATAGCCAAAGCATATCTTCGTTAAGTTTTCTTGAGGATGGAATAACTTTCGCTCGTAAGTTTCAATATCTTTATTAAATAATAGACGTTAAAATATTACCGTGCAATTTATAATTATTTTTTGTCATAAAATGTCTTATTGTGACTTATTTATAACAGATAGATATACGGTATCGCGGATTTTTTTTAGAACTAATGAAATAGAACATTTCTTCCATACAATGTACTGACGTATATTTTACTATTTATGCAGCGCACGCGCTTAAAGCAATTCGATAGGGTTCCTTATTATTGTTATTTTGTTACTTAAGGCTAATTAAGACTTACACTGTAATGTTATATAGCACTCCTGAAGAACGTAGCTTTCATACAAAAAAATAAGTAAATCGGACCAGTAGATCCAGAGATCTTAGCGTTTAAACAAACTTTTCCGCTTTATTATATTAGTATAGATATGTTTTTTTCCCCAGCTCTCTGTCGACGTGTAGCGCTACGTCACACTGGCGTGATAACGGCAACGTGCGTGGCGGCGCCGTACCTCGACGTCACCAACACGTGGTTCGCGTTGGAGTCGCTACCACTTAATCTTTATTTTATGTACTTAGGTGAGATTTTTTTTTACATTATGCCTAATTTTCGAGACATTGTATGTTGAGTGAGTGATGAAGTGAAAATTACATATTCTCCCGAATTAAAATCGATCCCATAACTATCGTGATGACTGACTGAACGTGAACCCATGACTGTAAAGTCATTACATTGTGTCGCGCCACGACGGGCATTTCTTTTAAGATTTTTTTGTTATTTAGTTATAATTTACATATTTATATAAAAGTTGTTGGAATGTAATGTAATACAGCATGAAGCTGATTGGATTTATTTTATATATATAATTTCAGTTGCTACACGCTTACACCTGTTGTTAAGGCACTCCGTTCTCATTAAGATACTTCCGTTCCCCACTTTTGGCTAATCTGGAGGCGTTGCGTCTTAAGTACCGGAACTCAATGCCGTTTTTTTTAAATATTTTTCTATAATTGCATTTTAATTGTGTTTCAGCGTGGGAATTTTACAAGAAATCAGACAGTCAAAGTTCTAGAAAGCTCTTCAGATTTTCTCTAATACACCTACCGGCGCTCATGTTGCTAATGCTAGTCAATAAAAAATATTGGAGTTCCGCTATCACTGAGGAAATGGAACAAGAAGTTATTATAAAGAATCAGGATTTAAAACATCCAGAGACTAAAAGAATCACAGTATTGCCACGAGGACCTGTTGTCGCTGCACAGGACTCCTAGATAATAAAAGGAAACCAAGTCCATAAAACTACATATACAATAAATATGTAGGAGATTTCTGTAAATAATGTTCTATTATTTAATTTGTGATGTTATTTATAGACTTGTAAGATAGTAAATCAGTTTACTCGAGATTTTTTTTTGTTAGTAAACTATTGTTATATTTTTTATTTGAAACCACTAGCTTGAATCGGACCTCACTCAAATGAAACAGACAAATAATAAATCCTTATATTTATTTTATTTTTGTTGGTATCATTTAAATTACAATCACTGGTTGGAATTAAAGGTACAATCTACATACATACAAAACATTCAGACTGATTTGAACACGAGACATGGAGCGGTGTGAACAGACAAATAACAAATAAAATAAAGTGTAATTAACATAAGGCCATTCTCGGCCATCACTCATTTCTTCACAATTGAGGCAGTTATTCCTTTTTCGTGCATTATTTCCTGAAAAAAAAAAAGAAAATTATTAATATGACTTTTTTTTTATACAGATGACAAATTGTAATATATAAGAAAAAGTTAAACAATGATATATATAATAATGATTTATTTTGTTAAATTTTGAAGATAAAAATTAATGATAAAATGCACATTATATACACATTCCATAAATTATAATTGAGAATAATAAAAAAAATAATTACTAAGGTAAGACACACTGTTCCTATTTGAGCAAATTATCCTTGCTATACTTGCATAAAAAAATATGTTTACCTTGAATTAAAGTAATTCTTACAAAAACGAATAAAAGACATGGAGAAATAATATTTATAAACTGAGCATTTTTGTTATTTGATATAGTGATACTTTTTCCTACATAGCAGGGTAGCCAGAGGGCATTTACTATCAAGACACCACTGTACCATTTTCCCCCCCATTTTCGCCCCAATTCGAGACATTGAGTGTTGAGTGGCGGAATTTAACGCCGCGCTTTGCCTTGCCAGAACAGTGAAATGAAAACAGTCCATTCTCCCAATTGGGGATTAAAGATGCGCCTCAAATCGATGGCCAAGAAAAATATAGTGCACAGATATTTGAATATTTCTATTGAAATATACATCTGTAAAACTGGGTAAAATTGTGAAACTATCAGAAGGGCAACTGTTTCTCCTCTCACACGAAGTATTGTTGTAACTAGCACTATATACTCACTTGTGTTTCTTGGGCGTGCGGTCGTGGTCGCGGCTGTCGTCGCGCGAGCGCTTCTGCGACTTGTGGTCGTGCTTGCGGTGCTCGCCGTTGGACTTGCCGTGTTTGCGGTCGCGGTCGCGCTCGCGCTCGCCGTGCGACGACTTGTGGTGCTTGTCGCGGTTTTTGGATGGACTGGAGATCATTACATAATAGACGCTATTTATATTATTTTTTAGCTTCATAATGTATTTCGTTTATCAAAGGGTAAGCAGAGGGAACCTAGTGTTAAAACTTATTTTATGATAACTAGTCTTTTATATATTTTTTATGAATTAACTTTAATGAACCATTCATATTCTGTTTTCAAAGTGTTTTATTGAACACCAAGACAAAGATTAAGTTTCAAGAAATACCAAATCAGCATACACATACCTGCTGCTACTATGTTTAGACGGACTTTTATGAGAACTCTTGTGATTTGAACTTGAACTTTTATGGTGAGAGCTTGAACTTTTATGGTTTGAACTGGAGCTTTTGTGGCTTGAACTTTT
>JAATLQ010031580.1:17932-29472 GCA_013421005.1 Heliconius erato x Heliconius himera
GAACTGGAGCTTTTGTGGCTTGAACTTTTGTCGTGTTTGCTTTTCTTATTCCCTTCTTCCTCGAAACGCGGTCTATCGCGTCCACCTTTACGTTTACGATCGAAGTCTTCTCTATCGTAGTTACGTTCTTTTTTATCTTCTTCTGCCGCTTCTCTTTCTAAGTCGGACCAATCTTTGCCGGATTCTTCATCTTGCTCTATAGGGTCAAGTAAAATATATGTTTGTTATTTATTAGTAATCATGGAAATATCCTATAGTAAGTATACATTATATATAAAATGTACTTGGAGAATAACATAAAAAATATATAACTCACAAGTGTCCTCTCACTATAATTACAATTTAGAACATTCGAATTTAAACATAGAAACATAAGTAAAGTTAGCCTTTTTCCCGACTGCTAAGGAAGGGTTATGTTTTTCGCGCGTATCTTGTATGTATGTAATATTCTTTATTACCTCGTATCTCTAGAACCGCTGAACGGATTTACATATTTGAGGTATCGTTAGATTCGTATTAGCAGCCCAAATGTTCTTAGATAGGTGACGTTAATAAAAAATAATCATGGTGGCTGTGGTACGCCATTGGACTTAGTGAAAAAAAATTTTTCGTTCTGAATACTACAATATGGGTATCAAATTCAAGAGCTTAATTTCAGGATTTCAAAAAGGTATATCATAATTATCATTACCATAATAAATTCTAACAAAAAAATGAAAAATAAAAAAATATTTGTAAAAACAAAAACCCCGACTGCATCAAACTAAAAAGAAAATAAACAAGCCCAATAGTTTATTAGGATTAACAGTCGGGACCTATAAGTAATTCTTCAATCAATAAAATCTTTACCAGGATCCCCGCATAATTTAAAGAGGTCCCGACTGTTAAACCTAATAAACTATTGGGCTTGTTTATTTTCTTTTTAGTTTGATGCAGTCGGGGTTTTTGTTTTTACAAATATTTTTTTATTATTTATATGAAATTATTTTTAAAAAATATTTTAGTGGGATGGGCACGAACTTCCCGCGCTATCCTCAAATTCCTACGTCCATATCAATCACTATACTATTAAAGGGAGAAATATAACACACCTTCACTATCCCCAGATACCTCGGATACGTCGGAAGCTTCCGAGTCGTATTCCGAATCATCTTCAGACTCTTCTTCGGTTTCCGCGTCAGTGGGCTCGTATGCGTCATCCTCCTCTTCTGATTCATCATCCTGGAATAAAAATATGTTTCTATAGTTGAAGATAATATATATATATATATATATATATATATATATATATATATATATATATATATATATATATATATATATATATATATATATCTTCTCGCTGTATTCCATACACAGCAGGGTAGGCCACACGGACACGAACCCTAATGTTAAGACACTCCACACAATTAGAAAGTTTGGTTTTTGTTACCAAAATATCTGAATATAAATTTAATATTACAAAAAAAAATATGTAGAAATAAAAGTAATAAAACCTGTTGTTCATTTTCGGCGTCAGACTCAGGGTCTAAGAAGGACCAGCCGCCATTGTCGAAGAAGCCTTCAATGTCATCTGTGATGGTCTTCATTACTTTGGTCCAATTCAATGACTGAATACCCTCTGAGTAACGGATATCGCAGGAACTGTAATGTAACAATATATATTTATATAGAAAATATTCTTACATTTAATGTCTTGAGACATATTACTTGCAGTATTTTTTAACAGTTTTTAAATACCTGTCATTTTGAAGTGTGTCTAAAGACAGAAAATAATTTAAAAACGTATGAAAACTAAATATATGAGATTGGTTACCTTCTAAAAGCTCTATAAGCTTTTAGAAGGTAACCAATTGTATTGTGGTGAAATAAAATAGTTTCATATTTTTTACATTTTTGAAGTGTTATGCCAAATTAGAAAAATATTTTTTATAAAACATTTAAAAATTAGAACCTAACAGGATTTAAGCGCCTTTTTATTTTTATGTTTTCTAAAAAGTAAAATAGTTCTCAGTTATTTTTACTCAGCTATTTTTAAGTAAAACGAGTTTGAATCGAGATATGGATATATATATTCTTCAATCTTATAACAAAATAGTCTTTAAAAAACTATAATAATTTCGTGTCTATGTCTTATGTCTCAGGCGTACAGCATATCTTAATTTTTTTTTTTTTATTAGCTTCACGCTGTATCCCGCACACAGCAGGGTAGGCAGAGGGAACCTAGTGTTAAGACACTCCGTTCCCCACTTTCTGCCGAATTCTGGAGGCATTGCGTGTTGAGTGGCAGAATTCAACGCCGCGCTTAACCTCGACACCAGAGCGAAGAAATGGAAATATAAATTTAAGTAAATATTTCATCTCCTCGAGTGGGGATCGAACCCACAACCAGTCAGTTTTGCAGTCACACCTCGTGTCGCTGCGCCACGACCGGCCTTAATATTTTTATTATTATTAATACTTACTTCCTTCAACATAAAATACATACAAACAATACTCACTTGAGCCACTCCTTAACATGGTCCAGCATGTTCATAGGCACGGCGTTCACCATAGCCACTTTCTTGGCGTAATCCTTAAAAACGAATACCATATCGAAGTTTTTCAAATGAAACTGTACTCTTTCAAAGTGTACTAATTCCACATCTTCTAGTGCGATTACAAACGGCGGCCATTCTGTTAGATTCACTAAAGCTCCGGAAGTAGGTTGTAGGAGGACTGTGCTTCGGAATGGAGCTCCTGGGAAGCCTAGTTCTCTGAAATTTATTAATATTGATGTTTAAGTAAATTATTCATAAATAAAGTATAACTCACATTGTTAGTTGACTAATTAAGTAAACCCGCCGACATTAGTATACTTAACATTCTTTTGTTTACAAAAGACAATGTCAACAAAATAAGAGAAAATTTTAAATGGCAACAGGCGTGACTGTTATATAATATATGTTTAGGCTCTGATTATGGGATTCAGATTGAAATTAAATAAAAAAAATACAAATTAAAAAAATATATTTAAAAAGTGCTAAATCAATATTTTGATTTTTTTTCATTTATCAAAGAAGGCTAAATTACATCAATTATCAAAGTAACGGTCAGTTAACTACAGCACTTACAACTCTTAGTTATTTTCATTTAAGAAGCTGCAAGCGAAAGGTTATACACCTAAGAAAACAAATAAACATACCTGAAAGGTGTATCAAATTCAACTTCCTGCTTGGTCATGTTCTCCACTCTCTCACAGAAGCTCTTGAAGGCCACCTTCAGTTTGTGTCTCAACTCTCTCTCACTCTGTTCTGCGGCGAGGTCATCTCGGTCGTGCATGTGCTGGTGTTTACCAAGATCAGTTGTAATTTCACCCACTTCTGTGTAGAATTGGACGTCTACGTGTTTCTTTTTGCCTGTAGATGGAAAAATATGAGTAATTTAATTAGTAAATTATTTTATAAAAAAGTATAACGTAGCGGGACTCAACTAACTTGCACTTAAAAACTGTTAAATCTGTAGCTTGACTATAGGAATATGGATCAAGATCTACTGACTTCACACATTGAAAGTGTAACAGTAGGTACTTTATGACAAAAATAAATTATAGAATAACTTCATATCAAATAAGATTTATATAAACTTGATTTGTTTAAAATTAGTAATATTTTCAAATTTCTTTAAAAAAACAAACACAAAATAAAGAAAAACATTTATTTTTTGGAAACCATCTAAAAACCTGACGCAAGACTTACCAAACATAATAGCGTGTTTCAAATGGAAATGTAATAGTATAATCATTTCACCATCACATGGTTGGAAGAAGGCGTTTTTAATATTATTATATAAAATATCAACTTTGTCTCCTCTGACTGAAGTGAACCTAAAGCCATTTGAATGAGCTTCCAGCGATCCACTCATTCTCTTAGTGACAATATTTGGTCTTATGTACAAATCTTTTAATTTAGGATTTCCTTTGCTTTGTGATAAAACCAAAGTGTCTTGTTTAACAAGATCCTCTTTTTCTCTTTCTTCAGCTTCCCTAGTTTTGAATTTCTTTTGCACTTCCTTTATAAGTCTAAAGCCAGTATTCAAGTTGGATGATGGTGGTGATATTTCACCCGGTTCTTTTGTGTTTGTACTTCGGTATGTACTGTAAAGTTATTATAATATTAATAAAGGCCTTATAGAGAAGAGAAAAAGAACTACAGTACGTTTTTTAACTAAATCATCCTTATTGTATCAAATAGACTTTTGCAGGCGCTTTTAAGTCAAATTGTTTTTAAAAATACCACTTTTGAATAAATAAATAAAAGGTACAATTTTACCGTAATAAAGTTGTAAACATAATAAAGTATACCCACACTTCCTTAACAAAAGTAGCATCAGGCTGAGCGTAATGGCCACCCTCGTTCCTCCCCATAGTAGCTCCAGGGTGGAAAAAATTAATTCTCAAGTATGTATAGTCCCCTTCCACAGATTGCGATATGTTCTTTATGGTGGATATATGGAATGGAACCGGAATACCGAAAATGGGGAGAATTACCGTTTCGTATTTACGATCTGAAATTATTATTTCTTAATTGGTATTTATCCTTGCATTTTTTTTATTTTGAATATATACAGGGTGGAAGCGTCTACGCTCCTTTTACGGGAGCAGCATATAGGGTAAAATATTTCAAACCCATACCTAAAGAAATTTAACAAGATAACCTCAACATTTTAGACGTAGAATTTTTTTTTCATTTTACGATGCTTATCCATACTGTATTTCGTGTGACGCAGTTACGCATAGATACTAAAATGAACGTAAACACATACTACCACAAAAATACTACTAAAGGTTAAACAACTTTGAACTTTGGTGCCAGTACCGAGTCATATATAGAGGCGGCGATATTGAATTGCGGAAAATAATACTAGAGAGAAAAGTGGTAGATCGGCAACACTTAGTAGTATTTTTGTAGTAGTGGGCATTTACGCTATTGGTATCTATTCGTAACTGCGTCATACGAAATACAGTATGGATAAACATCGTGAAATGAAAAAAAATCCTACGTCTAAACTGTTGAAGTATCTTGATTAATTTTTTAGGTATAGGTTTAAATAATTTACCCTATATGCTGTTCCTGTAAAAGGAGCGCTGACATTTCCACTCTGAATTTTACAATTTCTGCAGCGCACGCGCTGAAAGCAATTCGATGGCGTTCATTATTATTGTTATTTTGTTATTGAGGGCTAACTAAGACTATATATATCAGTCAGTTAGCCTAAATATAACCAACATACTCTACCATTTATTTTTAGTATTAAAACTACTTACTTCAGAAAAAAAATAGAACGAAACAAAAATACCTACCGACATAAAGCTTGAGTTCCTTAACCTCATCCCGGTCTCTCGGCATCTGTCCTACACTCTTATAAGATACTGTACTTTTACGTATCTTTTCACTATCTTTCCCACTGGATTGCTTTGCGAGTCTCTCTTTAGCTTTCTCATTGAGTGCTATGGCGAGTTCACGTTGATGTTCCTTTCTTTTTTCCTCAGAAGAATGCTCAGTTCGAAGTTTAGACTCGATAACCGCCGTTCTTTTGCCTCGACCTAAAATAGTATTAGAATTAAGCATTTCATATAAAAATAAGCTTCCAAAGCTACTGAAGGTTATACTATTTACAAGATATATTACTGTAATATTTACATTACTTTTTAAATGTGCAAATTATATATAAAATATCAAACAGAATACAGTATAAAAATATAACTACAATCAAGTTGTGCTAGGATCTAAGGAATATGGCAGTGAAATTGACATAAAGCAATTTTATAAAATGTTTAATGCTTAAACACAGAAAGCTCATTATTTACTAATATGATACACATTTTGTAAAACAAATTGCATTATATATGTGACAATGACTGTTCTATAAAATAATGTATATATTTTTTTATTAATAGCCACATATATAACCAATTAACATGCAAGACTATTAAAAAAAAGAATTATTCACTACTTTTAAATGTCATGCAATAATATTTTTCAGTTTAAAACCAAACTCACCTCCATTTTCTATCCATCCACGATTGCATGGAAGGAAATAAAATATGAAAATAATGTGTCACATTAGAAGTTAATAGTTTCGAAACACAAAAATATACATATAAGTAGCATTATTTTTTATAATATGTGAAAGAAAAAACAATTAAATCTTATTATGTTGAAAAAAATACTTTTACTTTACTTAAAGTGAAAGAAATTAAAAAAAAAATGCATTTACAAAAAGAAACAAATATCTTTAACTTAATTATTAAATAATTTAAATTATGTCATTTATGAAAAACATTTAAGCAATCATCATTATGAAAAACATTTAAACATTTAATATTTGAAACAAGTTTTATTCAAACATGCATGATTATTCAATGTAAGGTTTCACCAAAATTTTATAGTCTATGTACAAAATATGTTGTGGTTTAATGATCTGTAAGTAAATTTGTTAAAATTGTTCAGCAATATCTTATTTTGTATGATTAATAGTTTATATGTTGAAAATTATGAAAAACATCAAAAGTATAAAATAATAATAATTATGATCAAAATTAAACTTGATTTTTTTAATAGTTAATTTTAACAATAAAATAAAGAACTGACTTAAATTATACACATAAATTCCTAATCATATACTTACCAAGTATTTCAGTTTTATTTTCTTTTTCTTCTTCTTCATCTTCATCATCATCTTTGAGGAAGATACCAATATTTTTAATTTTCTTCTTAGATTGTGTGAGAAGTGAGGCTGGCTGTTCCTCATTTACTAATACTGTATCACCAATAAACAGTGCATAAGTCTGCAACAATTATATAATTTATTGGCAGAGGCCATTATAGAGAAGAAGTACAATGACTGTGTCACAGCAGTAGTGGGTTCGATTTCCTATAGGGGAAAAGTATTTAATTTCCTCATTGTGATAAGAAGACAAAGTCCGGCGTTGAGATCCGCCTATCAACATATAAATATTTTTAGAAAAAAAATATTTCAACTACCAATCTTTCTTATTTTGTGCGAAAAAATAATAAATATGAATATTAAATGAAAAATAGAAAATGTAACAACAAACATTTTTAGAAATAAATGCATACACACCTTGCCTTCCTTGTCAGTTGAAGCACTATTACTTAGACTGCCCAAGCCAATGTTAATATTAAACACCATGCCTTTTCGAGCTACTTGTGAAGTTTTCGGCCCAATTACTATAGAACTTTCTCGAAATTCTATACCCATGGCAAATCTAAGTATAAAATTTATAAAGAAATATATATCCCTTTGGTTCTTGATGGAAAATTGTAGATGCATATACACATATTATTGCATCATATATTTAAATCTTATGTAATATTTAATATATAAAGATTACAAATATATATATATATATGAAGAGAGAGAGAATCATTGTATTTACAGTCATGATAGTTCCTGCCTTATATAAACAATACCATTTATCATATTATAAAATTATTAAGAACAATCTGATACTGATACTTCAATGATTCACTTACCCAAATGTTTTTGTGAGGTTATCAACTAATTCAGGTTTCTCCTTCTTAGCCAATTCTAGTCCAGCCTCATAGACAGACGACAATTTAGCTCCAGCAACTAACTTTTTCATAACTTCTTCTTCAATATTAAGTAAAAAATTATAATTGCTTTGGATTTCATCAGTTGGATTGACAAGCAATGTGCGTACAATGTTTGAACAGTAAGATTTGTATCTAGCGCCAAGTGAACAGACAATGGCACCAAAGTGTAGATGATTTTTGTCTGATACAGCACTAAATTTCAATGAGTAATGTCCTCCAGATTGTATGATAGGTGGATAGCACATATCAACTTGACTTGTGTCGACTCCAGTTACATATTTTTTATCTGATATCGCTGCCTCCACACCTTCTGCTAATTTTGAGTGTTTTACTTTCTAAAAAAAACACAAAAAAAAATTAAGGATGTTTATTATCCATTAATATTTAAATATATTAAAATATCAGTAAGTGCCAGTAAAACATATTGGCATGGCAGAAAACAGTTTTATTATTATACACATCTAGCATATTTTTGGCTTGGACCTGTAACCTGACCTGTAACCTGAACATGCCTATTAATCAAATTAGACATTATTAATAGAGATAAAATAGAAAATATACCAAAATTAGAAAATATACCTTATCAGAATCAATAATTTCCATAATTTGATCTTTTAAGTACTTTGTGAAGACATCTACTGTGACCAAACAGGCTTTCTTTATGGTTATAACTTCAGAATCCTCTTTTGGTGCCATTAATACAGCGACTGAAGAGCTAATATCAACATTTTCAAATTTTTCTACTTTCATGGCAGCTTTCCAACTTTCGCAAAACTCCCCAGGGTAATTATCTTTTGCAAATACACCAAGTGTCTTTCCTGACTTTGATTTTTTAATCTCTTGTATAAGTTTATTAAAGTTTTCTTTGTCATGATCATTCTAAAGATAAAACCATTAGCATTAATAACACATTATACTCAATATACACATGTGTAAATGTTTAATAAAATGTCAGTATTTTGTTATCAATTTATACTTACTCTGTCTCTAATAAGCAGTTTGACAGGTGGTAAATCTGTTTCATCTTTGCCATTTTCAATTTGTTTTAAAAATTCAATTTTCTTTTTACTTGCCAAAAAACACATAGACTGCTCTGTAAGAACTGTTATAGTATCTGGTAGCTCATATCCAAAAAGCCAAGTCTGTTGAAATAAACATAATAAAAGACGTAAGAAAACAATTTGAATATTCTCTTGTAGTAAAATTATAATTTAACTATATGTTAAATAAATTTAAGTAACATGTTAATGCGCACATTGGTAACAAAAACGAACCTGTAACGCTGTTGATTTACTATAAAGTGTGTCTTCGTCAACCCCTACACAAGAAACTAAGCAATCAATCTTGGCTAATACATCATCACTTTTAGAATCAGCAGCTGCAGCCTGCAAAATTAGGTTGCTAATAAGTGAAAAATACTCATAAAACTGAAAATAAGAAATATCGTGGCTCTTGTGACAAACCTTCCACGCCGCGTACAGCCTTTTCATACGTCTAAAAAACGTTTCCTTATCAAGAGATATATTAGACATGATGAAAATTAACTTTAATACTAACTACTCATATAAGTCGGCGCATAAACGTTTTAAAATGAAAAAAAAATATCAACGAATTCACGACATTACAATATTACGGTTTTTGACAGCAAACAAGAATGGCGGGCGTTTGCGCTTTTAACTCTTTTGTCTATGAAACGGTTTGGTGTTTGGTTACAGATAATAAACAGACTAGGCTTGTGTCGATCGGTCAATCTTCGTGATTAATATGCATCTCGATCAGTTGCGACAATGAACCGGTTCATATGATTCATTCACTCGAACTGTTAGATTGATGTTTTCAGGAAGCGACTCGCGCTTTCTTTAGACTGACGTTTTTTTTCCAGCACCAGAGACACTTGGTCCGTACCCTTTTTTACTTTATTATTATATCTAATGTAATGGACCGTAGTATTTGGTTACAGTGATCATGGTGTTTGGTCTTGATTTACTGATTAATAAACGCATTAATAATGTTTTTATCTATCATTTAATATTAGTTTTTTTATACTACGTAGTGATATGAAACTTTTGTACTTTTAATATAGCGCCATCTATGGAATCCTACCTTTTTCCATACAGTCAACAGACCTCGCCAACTGTTTAGAATTGTTTGAAGCTAGCAGATAATACAAATGACTGTTACAAATTACTATGAATAATAAACAAATAATTTGTAATAAAATAACAATATTGCAATTATAAATTAGGATATCTTTTAAGTTGAATCAAACTACTAAGAAGTAAGAAATATGAACTTTGAAACGTGCAGCAAATATAGACTCTAATTTTATCATGTTTATGATATATTTTATTCCTGTTTTCATACTGTTTCTGTCGTACTCGAATGACTCTTACATTGTCGCGCCTACATTGTCGCGCCTGCGTCTCTGTATCATTTGATAGTGATTGGTTGTATATGATCCCCGATCCCTTGATCTGGCCACTGCCTTCTTTGATAGAATCAATCACGCGCTTCTCGTGATTGCAATCATTTGTTTCGATCAATCACTATTGACACAAGCCTAAAACAGACATACTATTTTATTTTTTATCTTATAGGCCGCAGCGCATGGAGAAGCTTGCCAGATGTGAAGCGACGACAACACAAGCGTTTGTAAAGAGTGCTTAGCGTGTCTTGTGACAGTTTGCGATAGTTTGTCGCCGATCCAAATCATGTAGGTTTTTGATCATTAAAAAACATCAAGTGTACTAAATATGCCTTTTTACTCTCAGTTTTTTACACTATAAACAGATGTGGTGGATGTTTCAAACATTTAGGGGCATTGCTGCCGTCGGAGCTACGTCGTTTCCTTATCGAAGTCTGGTGCATTTTAGGCCATTCAGTTGTCACACATATCTCGTCTCTTTTTAAGTCGAAGGATAAAATTAAATAGGGTTATATCATCAACAAATGTTGCCACGGTAACTCCTCAATCCTTTGCGTTTGTAAATAAAATTCGTTTCAGTACTAACCCCTGCGGTTTCGCAGTTGACGCGTTTTCTCTTACCTGGAAATTTCTATTAGATAAGTACGATTTCAGAATTTTATATAAAATCTATATCAGCTTCGTTAGCATTCAACGGTGCCACGTTTGGAGTAAATATTTGGTTAAGGTGCGTTGCGAAAGCTTCAGTTTTGCCGAAACTTATACTAATCCACTCTCAACATACATCAGGGCAACGAAGCAGTGATTTTTGGTACAATGGTATGTGATTTTTGGAAGCTATCCATAGCGAATAATTGGTAGCTTTGTCACTGTTAGATCTTCTAAATAAGTATCTCAGAGTCATTTAAGAGTAATTTGCTTCGTTAATTAATATTTTCAGATTTCAATGCTTTGTTCAGTTCCCTTTTGTTATTAATGTGTCAGCTATTATGCTAATTCTTTTGAGTATCATTTAAGGTTATAGAAAACTTTATTTACTCAAAAAGAACAATGTTCGCTTATGTTGAGCTTAAATACTAATATATAACTACTTAAAGTTATCTTAAATAAACAAATTTCCAGTGATCGTGTGTAACAAATTATTAGGTATTGTTTTATTAAATAAACAAATATTAATTAAGTAAGGAGTATACATATAATTTGAGATTTTTCTTAAATTCTTTTACTGTTGTACACGTCTTTATACTATTTGGCAAGTTATTAAATAGTTGAACACCCTCATACATTATATTTTTAATTCCGTAGCAGGTAGTTCTTGGCTTTCTTGTTTGAATTTTGTTTTTATATCTCATTGTATGTTTATAAGTTTGAATTGTGAATTTTAGGCTCGAATGTAGATTTCCGCACATAATTTTCTTTATTAAGTTACATGTTGCATACGTATATAATTGTTTTATATTAAATAGTTTGGTTTCTTTATAAAGGATTAATGTATT